>CM071627.1:37260787-37567092 GCA_036419045.1 Scirpophaga incertulas
GCTGGCAGCCGCACTGGTAGCCGCCGGCGAGTTAAGGCACATCTGCGTCCGGTGGCAAGCGTTGTACTCGATCGTGCACTCATTTATATCTGAACACATTCATTTTAAATTTTAAATATGGACCTTAATTTAAAAAAAATCTCATGTTGGGTCCAAAAATGTATCCACTGTTTGAAAGTGCATAATTTGCAACTTTATAATTAATTTCATAAATCCAATGATGCAGTTTTGATTTTCATCAAAATTTTATCATAGATTCGAATCCCTTAAAAATTTAAAAATATCACACTGTATCCTACTTTCTCTTTATTAATATATATACACCTTAATGGTTAAGCCTACAGGCTACATAGTAATTAATCTAATTAACAGATTTTTTGGCAAATGAACAAATTAAGAAACTAACTATTCTTACTTTTAAAATTGGAACTTAAACAATCATGAATTACAGAAAAAATCTTCTCTCTTACAATTTATATCATTAATGAGATCAACGCTGTCAGATTCAAACGCGAAAGTTTGTATGAATGGATTTTTATGAAACTTTACGACAATATAGATATATAGAGATAGATTATATATCTGAATAACACATAGGCTACAAATTATTAAGACCTTTTCCTACTTGCTTGACACTTATCGTCTTATTTTTGCAATTCATACAATATCTTTATAATTTTTAGGTATTGTGTGAATACGGAACATGCAATATTTTTATTTTTGTGCTCATTTTAAAGAACTCCCGTAGAATAGACCACAAGTATATGAAAAAATGAAAGATGTATATTACTGAAAAAAAATGCGTTTACAAATTGTCAATTTAAACTTTCGCGCGAGAACGGACCTATAGTTCGTATGACGTCACTCCTGTCTGTCATTGTCACTGGCTCACTGATTGTACTGCGGGTGTCATTGGTGGCTTTACTTGCTTTTGCATTTACCTCGACTTCAACATTATTTTGTAAAAAATTACAATGGACTATCCATCAACATCAGGTGATCATAACTATTGATACTCCGAGAAAAAGCCGTATGGACGTATGTTTTGTGCCAATGTGTCCATCTACTTCAAATAAGTTTCCTAATAAATTGTTTTTGACTGAATCTTCTGACCTAAAACTAACAAAAATGTTGTTTCAAGCGGCGAAGAGGAATGACATTTATTCCCCAAAGACTATCATTCGATGATGTGAAGACTACTTTGACGTAAGTCGGCGGATATATTTATTGTAAACTTAGTTAATCTGCTTGTACACAAAATAAATAGTTACCTACCTAACACTTAGCCAAACTTTTCAATGTCTTTTAGTTTAGTCCCTTTCAATTCTACACTTGAAAACTCTGCACTTTCGACAAAAAATGTCAACTACATGTCAACATTAACTTTGGCAGAGTCTTAGAATCTACTTTGGCAAACCCAACTTCCTTTTTATTAATAAACGCAATTAATTTTAGGTTTAATTGTTCACTTTTACTACAACTTATAACCTCAAATAAGTTGTCATAACAGGAGTGACGTCACTGAACGCTGATTGGTGTTTTAAATCCGTTCCGCTTCACGTTACTTTTGATTCGTAATTATTGTTAAAAAAAACAACATTATTTTAAATATAACCTTGCAAGTGGTACTACTTTTATATTTTTTTAGCATTTTAATAACAAAAATTTTCATAAATATTATAATTTCATGTTCCCCATTGTCCCAGATATACTCGTAACGATAAGTGTCAAGTAAGTAGGAAAAAATGTGCCATCTGTGCAGACGAAGTCGCAGGCTAATACTTAATGATCTTCGAAAACATGCAATAGAACCCGCCCTGATTTAAATTCCAGGTAAAGTGATATTTTATTATTATAATGTTTTTATAATAATAAACACTGAGTTACATGGCCCAACACATTTCATGAAGAATGGGCCTTTAAATCAGGTACTAGCGGGACTCAAACTAGACAAAAGCCTGTATCTTGAATACCGCAGGTGTTTACAATACTATGATTAGGTATATTACGAATTCCAAAACACCTAATTTGACGATAAAATGATAAACTATGTTAACTTCATTATATCTAGAACATTAGCGGCTTGTCACGGATTCGGGAATAGTACATTATGATACTAGTGTGCAAAGTTGTTCATTGCATACGAGGCGGTATTGTCGCGCGGAGCCGTAAGGTGAGCGCGACAATTTAGCCGAGGATGCAATTAACAATGCTCACGAGTTTCATACGACGTTTTTCAACACAAGTTGAGGAAAAAGCTAATAAAATGCAAATTTTTATTTATTAAAACAATTAGTAAATGTACATTTTGCGAAGTGATACTGTACAGATTTTGCGGGCATTTTACGGTTTGAGATATAAATTTACATTCAACAAACTTGCATTGAGGTGCAATAGTAATCAAAGATTCACTATAATTTTATTTAAATACATTATATTATCATATGCTGTTTTCTTGAATTTATAAAATGTTGGCTGAATGATAATTTGCCTCGTGCCTGTATGCCGATGCCGCCATTACGCTGAGCGGCGCGCGCATGCGCGATTGCGCGGTCAAAATGAAAGTTGCTTGTTGCCGTTCAAGAACATTATTGCGCTTTTATAACTTTTCTTCATTGATAAATACATATTAAACATTAGAATACATTTGTTCGAGAAAAAGAAAGTGCTACCAGACTAAATTAAGAATGCATTGTACGTATATAAAAACGTCTTGTAACAGGGAACAACCGAATTTTATCGGGTTATAAATATTGCACACTAGAGCGTAATGAAATTGCGCACTAGTGTGCAATATCCTAGTTTTTGAGATTAAAAACACGCATGAAACAGCCCCGTTATGAGAACGTGTGTTGAAAATATATATTTTACATAAAAAATAAAATAAAAAAGTAATGCTCGCCATCACACGTGTTGGAGGTTGTATTGTAGGTGAAGCCCACACGACACGGGCCCGGCTCACTGAAGTCCAAGTTACTCGTCACGTTCACCTCGTGGAACATCGTCGAAGAAACTAAAAACAATTTTTATGAAAATACAACTTGCAATTTTTTTTGCGACAATAATAATCTTGATCGCGAAGAGTCTCTATTAACATCTTAAGAGGCTCTCGCTTGACGGATTTATCAAGGGTCGGATACAAAAAGCAGTGATTCTCGACACGGCACGTATTGTCCGGAGATTTCTCTGTCTGCAGCCCTAACCACCGGTTTGTTTGGGCTTTGCCTCGCTACGGCGTATACTAGGTCTAAGTTTTTATAGTATTTATGTTTATTTTATATATGTATATCGTAAAAAACTTAAATTTAAGATTATTAATTAAATATATGATAATAATAATATTAATTTGTCATCAAATGTGGTATTACATAGGTGGTAATATACACAGTTTGTTTTTTTTTATAGGATAGAGCAGCAAACGAGCAAACGGATCACCTGATGGTAAGCCATCCGCTGCCCATAGACGGGTGTCTATGGGCAGCGGATCTGGCAACACCAGAGAAGTCACAGATGCGTCGCCGGCCTTTTTAATAGAAATATGCTCTTTTTTTTAAGGTTTCAATATCGCATCGGTTTGGAAATACTGCAGGAGACAATTCATTCCACAGCTTATTAGTGCGTGGCAGAAAATTAATAAAAAGAACTCATTGTGGTGGACTGCCAAGCGTCTAGATGTAAATAAATAAATATTTCTGACACTTACACCAATTAGCTCATCCCAAAGTAAGCTCTGAAGGCTTGTGTTATGGGATCTAGGGTAACAGATAGACATACATATATCATATAATTATAATGTCGATTTGATTATTTCACATATTAAATATTAAAAAATATTAATTACAACGATTACAAAACGATAAAATAGCAATGATGTCCTCGCCTCCTGCAGCTACCAACTTCGTAGGACTTGATCGCGAAAGCGATAGTGTCCGACCGAAAGCTTCGGTTTCGATCGAGTTTCGGCAACAGATTTCGGTATCGGCGGTATATCGGTCGAAATTACATTTTTCTTTTAAAATAGACGGCGGCGTCAAACGTCATCATTGGCACGCGCGAATCATCGGACTGTCCTCTCAAGGCACTGCCTTTGGGCTGAGAATATGCTGCGTAACTTCCCGAACCTTCTTGAACTGAATCCATCAACTGATCTTATGGAATTTGGAATTTTTATAAAATTATATTGTACTGTTGTCAACAATATCAAACACTTTCAAGAAAATAACGGTTTATTTATTTAAAGCAATGGAGTACTAGCGTGACTTTTATGACTTGCACTCTTCCTGACTGATTGAATACTGTCGCTGACCAAATCATATCTAATCCTTACACCTTTTAAAACCAAATGTGCAACTGTATTCCGCCACGTGACTCACTGTGCTGCCATCTATTGGATAATTTCACAAACAAAAGAGACGGTAGTCAAATCCGCAATCTATCATCACGGTATAACCTCAAGCATGAGAAGTAGAATTGCATATTTACATTGCAATGACTGCGTATAATAATTAAGGTTTTAACAGTACATTATGGAAAGCTTACCAGGAACGCTGCCAAATACTTCCACGTCTTTGACGTGACGCTCCTTGTTGACTTTCAGTAGTTCTGGGTGCATTTCGTAAATTTCCTCGGGTGTGTATGGACTCTGCATTGCAATCAAGTCACGATAAATTATGAAAGCATTTGTGTAAGTGGAAGTGACACTTCGGCTGAATGACTCATAAATAGTGCTCGGAATAGGTATTTTAATTTTATGTACTTGCAGAAAGAAAGTCAATGTAAGCGTAACATAGGCCTGCGTCGATCGATCATTTGTTGCGACCCGGGTCGATCGCGACCCATTCGCTTGGTGATTCGATCAAATGATCGATTGATTGAGGTAGCGGGTTGGGTGTTCAACAGGTCTCGGGTCTCTGATCGGGTGGCTATTGTACGTTTTGGGTCACGCTCGTTTGGTTGGGCTACGAGAAAATTTGGTACTCAAATATTTTAGATACGATTATTACATGATTATGTTATATATAAATAGATAACTTTTAACACACATTTTATATCTCATAGTGTTCATTGCTAGACGATAGTTGAATTCTGCGAAAAACTCACTGAATTGTTATTGTTTTTTTGTATCACTCAAAGACTTTCGTAAATGAATATAAATCCATCACGATTGGTCTTTTGCGAATTTAATGATTGATTTGCTATTAATTACCACTATTAACTTTTCATAATGTGGTAAGTAAACATTTACAAGGATAAAAACGAAAATGAATTGTAACAATTTGTTTTCAATACACAGGTACATAAATGATCGTGACTCAGGACCGAGTTACCGTGACCCAGTCGATCTCGGTGATCGAATCTTTTCGTGGGTCGTGACTCGATCATTCATAAATGCTACGCGATCGAATCACAGTGATTTGATCAATCGCGATCGACTCAGGTCTAGCGTAACATGGATAAGCCTTTTTTTGTGGGGGGGAAATGCGACCTATGCCCATGACACCGCGCTGGCAAGGCGCGGCCGTGTGTGGGGTCTCCGGTCATAGAGGACCGGCCTACCCACTAAAAACCCCCCGAGTTCTCTGGGCCCATACGGGGCACATTGCGAGGTGCACTTTCGCGATTCGACCGCCATGTATCCCGGAACATGGATAAACCTAAAATTTTCTGATTTTATTTGCTATTCGTTTCTTTACGCTTTTATTGTAAAATTTTATGTTTACAACTTATTATTACAACAATAAGCTTAAAGATGAAATACTATTTTGAAAGTTCAATATAATATTTTTACAATCTCTGAAAATAGTAAGTTCCCAGGCATATCCATACTATTGATGTCACAAAATCGCAAGTACATAAAATCAAACTACCTATTCCGAGCACTACTAATAAATAAAAACACTAAATTCTAATTCTAAAGTAGGTAATTTAAAAGAAACCTACATAAGTTGAAATATTCAAAATTATAAGAAGCTTATATAGTTAGTAGTAGAAGAGATCCCACAGATTTCTTTTTTATTTAGGATCAGGAACAGTTACTTGTGGATAAAATTACAAAAACATGAAAAACATAAACCTATAGCGCCATAGTTTATTACATAAAAGATATAAATAGTTATATGACATTTATTAAGAATAATCTATACATATAAATAATATTGGAGTTTCGTCTGTTTGTCTGTTTGTTCCGGTCAATCTCTGAAATGGCTGCACCGATTTTGACGGGACTTTTATTGGTAGCTGATGTAATAACTTAGGCTACTTTTATAATACAAACATTTTTTTATAAAAACAAAATAAACTAATTTACTTTTTTGTTAAATTCTACGCGGGCGAAGTCACGGGTATAACTAATATTAATATGCAAAGGTGAGAGTAATGGTCGCAAAAAAGTTAACGACTCATTTTTTCGCTAGGGGGCTCTGAAGTCTGAATTAGAAAATCGTGGTTTTCGGCCGAATTAGCTGAAGAACAATACCTCAATGTCAGAATCGTCTTCTTTGCTGCCTGTTGCTTCGACGTCACGTTTCTCAGAAGTCAACTCGCATTTGGGCAAATTTGGGCATTTTCTTATCTGCAAAAGGCACGCTTTGATTTTTATCTAATAAGCGTAGAGATCCTAGCCTTTCTCTTGGGCAAATGTGGGCCTTTTCTTATCTGAGAAAAACATACTTTATTTTTCATTTTTATCTAATGACCAAAAATAGTCTGTCCCTTAAGAAGGAACAAAAACAGAATTTAAAGTCTATTCCTTTAACGACGACGTTAACGTTCACTGCAAATCGACAAGAGTAAAAGTACTAAAAGTGGAGGAAGCTATGGAAGTATTTTTGGATCGAAGAAGTGGAAAACTGTGATCTCTATCTTGCTCCATGGGAAGCGTGTGATAAGAGTAATGTGAAGAATATTTAGCAACAAAAATCGAGAAGGGAACACTTAGATAGTTAAGAAAAAAAGAACAAAAGACGACTGATGCAAAATATTTATGAAGTAAAATATGAATAGACCAGTTGTAGGGGACGACCTAGACAATCATATTTGGAGAAAATAGGTGTAGGCACACACTGATTTTACTGTGTGTAACTTATTTGTGTAGTTCCTTTGTTTTGTACTAAGAACAAAGAGTTCTTTGCATGTTATACTTTCTGTATAAAACAGTTGCATTACATTAGTGCTCCAGTTAACTCGTGTGCTTATTTATTCGCTTTTCCTTCTGATAGTCAGATATATGTATATTTCTAAATAGAAAGTTATTTATTAACTAAAGTATTGACCAAAAGTTTAAACCCAAAGTTCAAACCTAAAATAGGTTATATCTTAAAGGAAATCAAGGTGTGTTGGGGTTGTAGCAAGTGTAAAACTGTGATGTTTGCCTACCCCTATGGGAAAGAGGGAGAGAGTATATGTGTGTATATATGTGTAAATGTTGATTACAATACAATACCTGCACATTGTCTCCGTAGCAAGGCATCGTAGAGAGACACTGACGAAGTCTCGTCTGCGATCCAGTGCCGCAAGTCGCTGAGCAGGCCGACCAGCGCGACCAGCGCGACCAGCGCTCCGTCTGCGGCTCCTGTGCTTGTTGTTCATACAATTTCGCGACTCGACAGACATTGTTAGTACACTCAATCTGCAATTTTTGCTCAGAAAAATGACAAACCGGGATTTGACCACACTGAAACGGGACACTAGCACTAATACTTGCTGAGATAAATATTTTGACTGCGGAAATCTGACATTAAGTTCATTACCCGCCCCCCTAACGATTCGCGTGATCAAATCCCGGTTTGTCAATTTTCTGAGAGTTCCAATTTTTTTCTTACATATTGACTGTACTATGTCCTATCCTTTTCTTTTTGTTCCCCTGAGGAAAATGCATTAAGCTGCATACCCCGGCTGTAGCGAGCCGGCGGTTATGTGGGGTTCTCCTCCCAGAAGGGGAGGCCTATCCACTAAAAACCTCAGGGATGGCCTTCCTCAGGCATGTAGGGAGCCCCGGGAACGCCAAGGTACTTCCGGAAACCCCCAGCCTCCGCTCCCCTGCCGATACAGGGGAGCCCTCCTCGGGGGAGGCTACAATACCTCCTCCGATCTCCACCACCGACGACGCCCCCCGGCCACGGAAGGGGCGTGGTCCCTCCCAGGTCGTCGTATCCACGGGCGCGATTTCCTCGCACCCGCCGGCGACCCACTGACGGATTGTCCATTAGAAATCACGGGAAGGTTTATATCAAAATTTCGATGCAATAATATAAATAACTCTACCTAATTCCGACCTTTGATCATAAGCATGTTGTATTCAAAAATGTTGGGCGCTGGAATAATTTCTTACCTCGCAGGGCGGCATGTGACATCTCCTTATATCGGTGTCAGACCCTTTGCATTCCGACGTATCCAGAATTATATTATCCGAAGCTGTCGTATTGTCTGAAAAGAATAGACAATATTCCAACTTTTTTATAATAACCATAGACTATACCTTTCTAATGGACAAACGATATACTGAGATATTATTTTTAATATCACAAAATTAGAAATAAATAAATTTGTCGCTTAACCAGAGATATAACGAGTTCACCGAGCGCGTGTACAATCGCGAATAAATATTTTAATAGTTACTAACTTTTGTATTTTTCTGTGTAATTTATATAGAACAGTCTCGTTTGAGATTTATTTATAGTTTAGGTATAATATATAGGTGCAGAATATCAAGAAACGTGATAGTAATAACTGAGAAACTTCGTTAATCTAATAAATTACACAGTAGACATGTACAAAAAAAACCGAGGTTGTTTATTTACAAGTCCAGTGACGTCACAGCGAATGCAAACATGGCGTACAGCGTTTTTGACATTCGAAGCACAGATAAAAAAACTTGTATTTTCAAATTGAAATATTTAATTTATTTTGCAGTTTTATGAATAGAAATTAATATTTTTCGTTTGTTTTTTCATAAATGAACTATAAAAACATAAATTTAGATTTTATTTTTCATAGTGCGTAATACCCTATTGCAGTAACCCCAGGACGACCAGCCACTCCATTTGTCATAGTAATGGGCGATGCACGAGCTCACCATAAGAAGCGCCGTCGCCGACATAGCGGCACTGCCTGCGCCGGCGCTGGAAGCCCAGGCCGCACGTTGCGTTGCAGTAACCCCAGGACGACCAGCCACTCCATTTGCCCGGAACTGAGTAACCGCATACTTATCAATATTCAATGATACTTCGGAACATGTCGGATTTCGGAAACCAGTATTGTATAAAATCCACAAATGATTTTCATTATAATTTATATTATACAGGATGTCCCAAGAAATAGTGTCAAGCGTACCAAGTCCAGAGTTAGAGCACCTCTTGGAGTACCCGAATCACCCCCATGTGTGTTCCGCGATTATTCGTAGTTTCGAGTAATAATTATTTTTCTGACTTTTTTGAAAAATTTCATCCAAATATCTTAAAATTTTTAAAATAAAATAAGTAGAACATATTTTAATGTTTTTCTTTTTGCTACTGAATCACCTTTAGTGCTTCTTTTATTATTTATTTATTTTTATTTATTTATGTCCAAAATAATCAGCTTCGTACCTTTAGTGGAAATTTAGAAAACAGTAGTGTAAAGTCAAAATTTGAATGTTAGTGAATAATTACTTAAAAATTCATCTTTAAATTAAAAATTTAAACAGGCGAATTCATGGTTTCTAAGTATGTGTAAAAACTTCTCTAGACTCTCTGCTTTATTAATCATTTAAAAAAAGAAGGACTTAATAGGGCTATTTTGGCTTAAATCGGCCATCAGACAGCAAGGTGAAAATTTCATAAAATTTACCAAATTCCTATCAGATGATAAAAGAAAAATATCTGGTCTTTTTATAATTTCTAAGTATATATTGTAATATTGTATACTTACTATTTATAAAATAATATAAATCGGTACTCTATAAAGTAAGTAATGGACGTTGATACATTTAATGTTATTTAATGTTATATAATTCAACTAAAAAAACAAAATAGAAAAATTGTAATATGTTACTAGAATAGCTTCATTTATCTCATTTCCTTACGTATACTGGGCTAAAATGTGTTACGGCCACATATAATTGGTCTAAGTTACCATACTCTATTAATACCTTGAAATGTCAGGTTAAACTGGACACGGAACGGTGATACTACGCTGCCGCAATACAGTTGTTATTAGTGCATAACGTAGCTGTCATTTCTGCTGTTGTTTGTATCATACAAATTTTGTAATGCACCGACTACTCAAATGTGTTATTATTTTTATGTAATTACCTACTTATAACAGAAAATCTTTATTATTTGGCAAAATAAACCATGTCATTTCAATTTCTATTCCCTTCCTTTTCTATTTTTCATCATTATTTATCTATCAAATTACCGGTTTTTTACCGGTTTTTCGTACGTACGTTTCTTAAATTATTCATATTCATTTATTCACTCTTTGCTTGACATACATTTATCCTACAAATTTACCTTTTCAAGGCATTGTGAAAATTTACAAATCTAGAGTTTAATACATTGTGAAATTTAGTGAAATTATTATATTTTACTGTCAAATTTCTCTTTTATACAATGATAAATTGTATTACATTATTTATAATAAATTCCCATGTCATATTAGATAAAAATTGTATTAATTTGTCATTATGTCTTATACCTAAATAATCAATTTTATTAAATTTCATTTTAATTTACTGTCAAAATATTCTTTTAAATTATAAAATGTCTTATTTAGCAAAAACGTCTTTAAAGATTTTTCAAATTCTCTACCTTGGAGGACCTTTAAGCTTTCCGGCAAATGGTTATAGATCTTAATTGCCATATAATAGGCGCCATTTTTATATAAACTTAGGTTTACTGGGGGTGCAACTATATTATTTTCCCGTCGGGATGTGTAACGACTAGGCTTATCAGAAACTCTTTGAAAATAGTGAGCATGATTTCTTATGAATCTACATAATTCAAAAATATAAACGCCGGTTACTGTAAGGATGCGGTATTTAGCAAATAACAACCTGCAGGAGTCTCTCCGTCCTGCCAGAGCTATAATTCGCATGCAACGCTTTTGTAGTATCGACATATATTTTTTTTTCAACTACTGAATAGTGTTATTATTAAGTAACCACTACAAAATTTCAACGAAATAACGATAACAAACGACGTACTTTTTGCTTCGCACCAAACCAGTGGAGCAGTTACATATTTGAGATCTCACCGTAGCACAATTTATCATCAATGCATTCTTTTATTTTTTATGAGATATAAATTTACCACAGAGGTTTTACATCAAAAACATACTGGTTGAAAATATAAATCGGCCGAATAACATCGACTAGGTTTAAAAAATAAACTTTTATTTATAACATTGTAAAACTTAAATATCACATATTTAGGAGAAGAAGTAAAAAACAAATACTGGATATAGTGATAGCGATGTGAATTTAGCCCCAGAAAGATTAAACACAACTGTAAATGAAATTGTTTATAATATTTTTAAAACAGTACATTAGAAACACTTGGTTTAATAAATAGTTTTCTAGTTGTTACATGTTGTGTTATTCATTAGATAATTGCTAACTTTATAATAAAATCTAATCACAATTGGTTTCGATTTATGATCTTTAAATGTATGTAAAACAAACACGTGGCTTCATTCGAAATCAGATCTTGTCACAAAAGAGGTATCTGCTTTTGTTTGTGCCGGCATGTCAGTACTTACGCTTAAGTATGAGAATAAATGCTGGGTATGAAAATAAGAATAAAAGCAAGATAAGGAAATGAGAGCTTTGAGAGGTATTGCTGAAGTAACGATAAAAGATAAATTGCGAAATAGTATGATAAGGGCAATGTGCGATGTGAAAGAAGATGTAGAGTCAATAATCAAAAGATGATTTCGACACGTAGAAAGAATCGACGAAAAATGACTGACGAAAGAAATTTAAAAAGCAAACATGAATGGTTCAGTTGGTAGAGAATGACTTAGACCAGCGAGTTAGGTCAGCGAGAAATATAATTAGGGGTCTATGAAATGAAAATGGTGGTCCACGATAATAAATCTTAACACACTGATAGTACCTATTTACTTACATTATACTATCTTATAATAAAAATACATATACTATTAGATATGTATAATTATACGCGTAGACAATCAGTTATTTAATATACAACTAATCTGTGAAAGTGTTCTCAATCAGTATTTAGTTGTGGCTCAAAAGTGCTAGCAGCCAAGCCATAAAATCAGTGTCTAGTTTTAATAGGAAGTTACTCATGTTTCAACTGTGTAACCATGTGACAAGCAAGTAAATAAATAAATAAATAAATAAACAATTAAACTGATATTTGTAATATCGTACTTTATAATGTAAAATACTAATAACAATTTAAGGCAACATAGATATTTATGTCCTATATCTGGAAATGTTTTAGAAATAAGAAAGTATTAAACCGACTATCACTAGAGAATAACCGAGGTGTAAAGATAAATGCCGGCCGCCATGTGGTCAGTCGTTGTTTGGCGCCTCTTGTGGTAACATCTACAAAGTTATAAGTGTGACGAACTATAGCGTATAAGTGTGGATAATTTCTAATAAAAGTGTTTATAGTATACACCGTGTTTTAATAGTGAAACCAAGTTCTTATAATACATTATCCAAAAGAGTACCTATGCAGTAAAAAAAATTATAAAATTTTGTAAGTTGTAGGATGTAGGCATTCAATATTAGGTAAGTAGGGGTCTACCTAAAAACATAAAACATGGCAAAAGGTCTACGACACAAAAAAGTTTGGGAACCTCTGACTTAGACGAAGATACAGGACCAAATAGAAGATATCTTGAAAGAAGGCTAGCTCAAGAGTCACCGACGAGAGTAACCGACGAGCGTGTATGAAAGCATTAATGAAAGTCGAGGCAGCTAGGGAAGTTTGGATCGGGGCAAGTGGAAAACTGTGATCACTGCCTACCCCCATGGGAGGCGAAGGAGAATAGGCGTGACTATGTGTATGTCTGTATAGAAACTTATACAAATTACGTACCTGTATTACAAGTATGCAGCAACGAAAGTATGGATTGCTTTGAAAATTATTGTAATGATATTAGGTGCGTGTCTATACAATCTAATCCAGAGGTTCCCAAACTTTTTTGTATGGTAGACCCTTTGCCATGTTTTTCGGTTTTGGGTGGACCCCCTACTTACCTGGTGTCTAATGCCTACATCCTACGACTTATAAAACTTTATAAACGTATATAATATTTTTTTTTACTTCATAGGATTTTTTTATTGCAAACTAGCGGACCCGACAGACTTCGTCCTGTCAAAAAGATTTGTACAGTGGCAGTTTTTTGTTCCTAATTATTTTATAGATAATGTCGCATAGCCAACCAAATCGCAAAAAAAGTCTAAATGACCTATTACATTTTGTGGCTATTCAATTTTGGAACGTGACAATAAATCCTCCAACGATGTATTCTGTGTTCCAACGCACGCACGCACACTATTTTGATAGATATGATTGAATTTCAACTATATGTAGCGTTAATAAAGCGCAAATTGACTCTGATGTTAGGAACACACCTTCATTGCTTAGACAACAGTGAGTGCTTGCAATATGAACTTTATACAATAACAATAAAGCTCAATTCGACTGTACGTTTTAGTTAGAAAACGTTTGCATGGGAAAATAAAAGGGCTGTTTTTAGGGTATTTCCGATAATTATTCGAATTTTCCTCATTGTAAAACCCCTCCTTGAACTTCAACGAACATTAACAAAAAAGAATTGGCCAAATTGGTCCAGGCGTTGTTGAGTTATGAGCTTACCAACACATTTTGCGATTCATTTTTATATATAAGAAGAAGATTTGAGTGCGTTTGACAACGATCTCACCTAATGTTAAATGAAGATGTTGCCTAAGGTGGAACACGCAAACTCAAATAGTACCAATTTACTCTTGCCTTGAAAATCACTATATTATAAGTATCGGGGAACAAAGACGCAGGTAGGGAATTCCATTCCTTGGCGGTTCGCATAATGAAGGACGAACCGAGAGGTACGAAGAGATGGAATGTCGACTACATACGGATGGAGTCCCTGGCCGCGTCTCGTCGTCCGATGGTGGAAGGGTGCAGACGGTCACAATTCATGTTTTAGTTACTTTTATATATAACTAGCTGACCCGTGCCCACTTCGTTGGGCATAATATTAATAATCCCCGAAGCGAGCACGAACGCGAACCGAATTAAACCCGACGCCATCGCGCGCCGTCCGCTGCTTTGGCCTTCACACTTATGACGATGAGTTTACTTGTTTTCATAGATTCATAATTTTTCGTAATATATGACTAATAAATATGACCTAATGATTTGAATTATTTTATTAATATAAAAGGCAGCGTTCGCAAGAAACGCTTTCATTCGACCGGTTTTTCTCCGATTCACTTCGCAAAACGGGCTACCACATAAAACCCTTTTTATTTTTCGGTTTTTTATATAACCTATGACACTCAGCAATAATGTGGCTTTCTATTGGTGAAAGAATTTTTAAAATCGGTTCAGTAGATCCCGAGATTACCCCTTACAATTTAACAAATATACAAACACACAAACTTTACTTCTTTATAATATTAGTATAGATATGTCTTTATATTAGAAGGTAGTATAATGTTAGTAATTAGATACTATCAGTCTATGTTGAGATCCATTATCGTGGACCCCCATTTTATTTCATGGACCCCGAAATTTTGAAACCTGAAAGAGGTCTACAGTTTCAGGTTATCATAGACCCCATTTTTTTAAGAGGGAAAATGCACCTTTTGCTCCGTCTGACAGGACCGGCCTACCCACTAAAACCCCCCGGTGTTCTCTGGGCCCATGCGGGGCAAAGGGCGGGGTGCGCTTTCGCGATTCTCCCGCCATGTGCTCCGGGGCCGGCTCGACCTAGGTCTGGTCGAGCCAACGCCAAGGGAGGGGCTGTCCGAGAACCCTCGGACAATCCTCCAGACGGAGAGACATCACCACGGCGTTATAAACCCTTAGGGGTTTTTTTTATATATATATATGTCTACTCCACGGACTCGTAGTCCGTGCCTTTTTTAAACAGTCCTCGTTTGGATCTACTATATACGTACTGTACGTACAGCGTCATATTATCTTATAATACTATTCCGTGACTTAATATTAACGTGAGTTGCGCAGCACTTACTTATCTAATAACTATCCTAATTTATACCTTCATACAACCATTTAACAATACACTTAATTTTAATACTTTATACAATAAAATTAATTAATCTAATAATAATAAGCTATCCTAACATAATTAAATTAACCCTGCAATGGTGTCGATTCTAGCGTGATTCTCTAAACCCAAAAACCAATCCGACAACAGTCCCCCCCTGTCATTTTGTATAGAGTATGACAAGGACAGACCGCCGCCAAACTCAGCTCTAGGTTCGGAGAATGATTTTGTACAGGTTTCGAGATGATCGCACATTGTTGCACCTAGATGGCCCCGCAAATTTGCTCTCTGAACCCCTAGGGGTTGATATAGACCACTTTGGGAAACACTGATCTAATCAAAACTAACCTGTAATGGCGACATTATAGCGTCGATGCGTCGAGCCTGCCACGTTCTCAGCAAGGCATATGTACTGTCCGGCTGCTTTTACAGATATTTTCCACAAAGTCAGCAAACTGCTGTCCGCCACGCGATGCACGTTGGATGACTTATCATTGATCTTTTGCGTATCCTGGAACATCATTATATATTAGGTTGTGGGAAAAGTTGGCAGGTGAAGGCGAGCAAGCGTTCGTCTAATGACCCAGCCGTGAAGGCAGCGTGCGCGGCTGGCTGACCGCGCACGCCGTTGAAGTGCCTCTCTACCTGGGGATTGTCCTAGTGTTCTCGGACAATCCCCCCTTGGCGTGGGCGTGGCGGTAGAATCGCGAAAGCGCACCCCACCATGCGCCCAGATATGGGCTTGGAGGACACCGGGGGTTTTAGTGGGTAGGTCGGTCACTCTGACCGGAGAGCCTCACACACGGCCGCGCCTAGCCAGCGCGGCCGTGTGTGAGGCTCTCCGGTTATTCGCTATCGTTCGCTTCACTCAGCTGGGTGGCGTACGTTGCCCTGGCGAGACTGGAAGTGACAGGCGCATACAGTTATCTTACTAACTTATTAACTTTTTCAGTATATGAATATTGATTATTTTTTTCACACTTTCAGTCAACTCATTACTACAATGATTATATAAATAAGATTTTAGCAATTTTATAAATGTTGACATGGATTGAGCCTTTCTTATATCCTCAGGTAATTTGTTATAAATTATGACACCTTCGTTTAAATCATTTAATTAATCACATTATTCTTAATTTATATTTATATTCAAGATTATATGTATTAGATAGTAAGTTGTAATAGTTTTCATGCTTGTCTGCGCCAAACACAGTTCTTTGTAACTAGCCACTTGGTCGACTTGTAGAAAATGCCTCGTTACATTAAGTCCCCTTTTTGTACTTTATTTACATTGCGCAATTAATTGGTCTTTATAAAAGAATTTTCCTAAATTAAAAGTGGCCTAAGTTTCTCCTTATTACATCTGCTACTTGCTAATATAAGTCCCGTCAAAATCGGTCCAGCCATTTCACAGATTAGCCGGAACAAACAGACAGACAGACAGACAGACGACACTCCAATTTTATTTATATGTATAGATATACTATAGGTAAACAACAGAAGCAATTTATTAGTATTCATGTGTCAAACTATGCCAGTAGAAAAGAAAAGACCAAACCACATTTTTGTGCGTTTTTTTATATCTTCCTAATAGCAATTTTTGTCAGATTTTGTTAGAATAAAATTACAAAACCCACCATGAAACAAATCTACATAAAATATCGAAAAACTCGTAAAATAGACGGATAAATCACATAACATTGTTAAGTTTTACGTTTCTAACATATTCAGGCACTTATGATGTTTTTAACAGTGACTCATAAACAACCAAACTGTTGGTTATTCACTGAAAACACAAAAAAATAAATCACTAACCTTTAACCATGTAATCTTAGGCGACGGATGACCTTTTACATCACATTTCAGTACAACGCTTCTCAATAAAGGCACCACGTGACTCTCGACTATATCCGAGCCTACATTGCCAGCGATGGACGGCGTCGTTTCGACAGACACGTCGAAAATAACTTCAGTGGTGCCGACCTTGTTGGTCATCACGCAAGAGTAGTTGCCGCTGTCCGACACTTCTGTGTCGTTTATTGTCTACAAATTAATTTCCTTAAGTCACTCACTGCTCAAGGTGTTCGTTATAACATATAACTAATAAATTATAACGTTATAGAAATGAAATGATAACACCTAATATAAAATTATAACTTTTACTGCTACTGTTAAATATCTAGTAATAAATGAAACCAAATGCTTGACTTAGCGACATCTAGTATAGTTGAGAAAAACTGCCAAATCACACCAAATCCATCGTGGACTGGCAAGATGGCGCTACAACGGACATTCAAAATTGATCTCTATTTCCATGAATTACGCGTGTCCAAAACTTTATTTGGATAGAGTTTATTGAGTTGTTAATAAAGACTAGATTATAATTAGCAAAACAGGTTATAACTTTATAACATTCAAATTAAATGAAGATGTTATTTTTCTGCTATATTTTAATTTAAGCGTATTTCTTAGCGCATCTGAAATAATGGAATCCACAGTAGAATCAAGGGCTGATAAAGTCCGAAGAATTGCTTTTCTTCAGTGGTGGTACGCAGGTCACATAGTTAGCAAGACTGACGGTCATTAGTTAAGTGCTTACCAATTCAAGACCAAAAACTGAAACCACGATTATGTCGATTTAAATGTGTATTAAAAAGTATGTGTTGGAGACATTAATATAATAAATAAATATAGCATCACGATGAGAAATATATATAGAGAGTAAAACTAATTTAGACAAATATTGGTTGTACCATTTTGATTATTTTGAAGTTTTGCGGGAGATAAATAAAATAGAGGTTATTGAAAATAAAACAAATGTTAAACGCCAAGGTCAACAAATCGTTGTCTTCGAGATAAAAATATTTATTAAAACAACGTTACATGCTTACCAGTGTAAAGTTATCCTTGCTCAGCGAAACTCTAGACATATTTTCTATTTCTCCAAAGGGGTATCGCAGCCACAAAATATGTGGTACAGGGCTGCCCCCCACTGGGCAAGACAATGTCACCGAACCTCCTCCACGGGCGCTGACTTTGCGTATACTATCTTTCACTGCTGGCGGAGGAACTGTTCGAAACAATATATCTTATACACGGAGACATTTTGTCGCATCATAAATCAAGGTATACGATTTAGTACAAGAACATGTTAAACATTGAAAGCCATCCTACTACTATTATAAAGGCGAAAGTTTGTAAGTATGGATGTATGGATGTTTGTTACTCTTTCACGTAAAAACTACTGAATGGATTTGAATGAAACTTTACCACAATATAGCTTATACATCAGAATAACACATAGGCTACAATTTTTGAGGATTGTAATGTCGTAAAAAAAACACATTTATTGCGCTTACATTGCAAACGCTGACTGAATCCTCCGTAGTTTATAGGAGCATACTGCAGTAGCTACCTATAGGCCTATGATTAGGGCTCTGCAGTGCTTAGTTACCGTATTTCTTACTTATTACTAGACTAGACGGGACGAACCTGAAGTCCACGCAAACGAAGTCGCGGGCAAAAGCTAGTTGTATATAAAATGAAGTGATAGAAGAAGATAGAAACATATTAAGACATAAAACATCTTAGTAAGCGCATTCCACTTCTTATAGGAAGTCTAGTTAATGCCTGCGTTCCAATTCGTTTTGAGAACGCACTGTACAAATCAGCCATTTAACAGTATCAAATTATTGTTATACTTATGACTGTCAAAAATGGATGTGACTTCGCAAAAACTGCTAAAGTGGAACACGCTTATCGAGTAAAAGTAATAACAGACGTCGAATAATACACTCAATATAGAAACTCACCTAAAACATCGACCAAGTAAACCAAGCTGGTATTGCCGATTTTGTTCCTGGCAACACAAGTATAGTTGCCAGATTGTTCGTACAACGCAGCCTTAGACATGACCACTTCCCCATAATCTGCGGTCACCATTGCATCGTTGAATAGACGTAAAGGTACATCGTCTTTAAACCAGTATACTTCAGGTTGGGGGTTGCCATAAGGATGACAGTGCATAGAGAATGCTTGTCCCGCCAAAATATCCAAGTTGATGGTGTTGCCAGTCGGTATATCCTCGAAGAGCGCTTTGGATATTCGCGGTTTCTCTGAATTTGTAAAGAAAATAAATCAACTTTTATTATTTCACTGAAACATATTTCTACGTCGTAAATTTTTATCACCAAAATATACATAAAGCTAAGGAGAAAGTTTTTGATACCCATTAACATTTGCGCAACATTTTCAATCGAAACAAAAGAACATGAAATAATAAATGTATTATTAGAAATATCTTTCTTTGCATAAACGGAAGTTGAAATGTCTTTGGTAAGACTGTCTTGTGTAGATTCTTTTGCATAAAATAGCAAATAAATTCATAAAAACAGTATAAATATTAATTCTTACCCAAAACTTGGATCCTAATCTTTCTTTCTTCCATGCCACCATCGTTGGACACAACACAAGTATACACCCGGCATCGGTCGTTTTAACATCACTAAGAATTAGATCAGCATAACTGATTCCACCAGAGTTTTCAGTCAAGGCAATCCCGCTCTTAATCCATTGTATTTTAGGCGTAGGTCGCCCTGCCGATTTGCATGAGATCCTTATGCGACCCCCTTGCTAAAACAATCTGAATTTAAGCAGGGTAGACATAATTTAATACTTGTTTCATTATAATATCGAGTTTTAATCATTGAAGTGCATTTGGGATTAAAAATCGGCTGATTAGACGATCTTTCTAAATATTATTGTACAAATCACTGTTTCAGAAGTCCGCTAGGTCAGCCAACTAATACTACCAAAAAATATGTTACTCAATACTTTTTTCTATCCTCTTTTTTAAAATTTTTTTTAAAGTTATTCTGTGATTCTTGACCGAGACGAATACAACAAATAGATCGGTAGCTAATAAACTAACACAACCAGACCATATATTATTTTCTATATAGATAATAATACCTACTAACATTGACTTGCAGAAAACAATGTGAAAATCTCAATGCGTACATCAACATTTGAGTGTAGAAGCAATTTGTACATATAGTGTACCACAGGGCAGCACTCTCGGACCGATCTTATTCTTGATCTGTTATTAACGAGTCGTGAAAATTACAGCTGCCAAGTGTGGACATATGTTCGCCGGTAACACTGTCGCACAAGTTGGGACGAAGTCAAAGGCATGACGGAAACAGGCCTGTGCAATGTCACCAAGTGGCTTGAAGACAATCCTGTACTTGAACATAGAAAAAACCAAATATCTATGCTTCAGCAGGACGACAGCATCAGAACCAAAAGGATTTAAGATAAAGGTTCATTCTTATCCTTCTAACAGATGTTCTGGATTTACACTGCATTTTGTGACTGCCCTTTACTGGATCGCGTCAACATGATTAAATAGCTTGGAGTTCTCGTTGATGATAAGCTGTAATGGAACCACCACCTTTCACTGGTGACTGGGCGAGTAAGAAAACTTATTTTCCTTTTTAGAAAAAGTATTTTGATTTTTTTATGAAATTAGGTATAGAGACAGTTTGAGACTCGGAAAAGAATATAGGATTTTTACCTCAGTAAAATGTTCTTTCGACAAATTTGATATAACGCGAGTGACGTCGGGAGCGAATAACTGTATGTAAATAAGAAATAATATAACTCACCACCGCCTCAACCCTCTCCAACACCGTATAACCCTCGCCACCAATATAAGCCACTATTTCTTTTACTCTGGCTGCGCTTACAACAGTAACATTGTATACGACATATGCAGAACCCGCTTTATTTGTGGCGTCACAACGATATAACCCTTCAGAGTTTATTGTAAGGTTGTTATTGGTTAGAGACGATCCCGACTGGTTCCAGTTGCTGTTGCTGTTTAATTATAATAGTACATTATGGTACAAGTGTGTAATGTTGGTGATTACCGCTGAGGCGCATTGAGGCCCGAGCCGTCAGGCGAGGGTCTTAAGGAGCCGAGGACGGTACAACGTTTTCAACGTTCATACAACGTTTCAACACACTTCTGAATAAAATAATACTTAAATAAAAAACCATTTTCTTCATAAATTGTATTTGCAGACATCTTAATTAATAACTAAATAAATTACTTCAAAAGAGAAAACGAGACGAGTTGTGAAAAATGTTTCGTAATGGCGGGAAAAATTAATCAGTTTTCCTATGCGCGCATCGGCCATAGACTAAAAAATGAGGTTTCTTTTTTTTTTGGGCTTTTCGCGGATAGCTTTTTAACGCAAATGTAAGCGTAACTCAACCAATAATATTAAAAAAAAAACTATTACTCACTCGTGAATAATAGTAATGAAAAAGTCACAGTTTGATTATAGGTGTCATTATGTGTCTAATTGCCATGGGATTAGAGCCACTTTATGAGGAAGTGTGTTGAAAATAATATTATGCAACTAGTGAATAAAGGGCGGAGATACAGCGAGGCCCATAGATAAATAACGAGAAAATGAAAGATAATGACGAAATCGTGACAGTGAGTGATTCATGTATTAGAATTCTGAGCGACGCTAGTGATTCACGAGCCTCGAAATAAATCCGTTTTATCAAGTTGCGAAAATAGGCATTTATTTATAAAGGAAGGTTAAATTTCTTATTGAAAATGTTTATCAAACAAATTAAGAGGAGTTATACAAGAACTTTGTATTTAGAGTTTTCTTTGTAAAATGAGTTTGCATCGTATATTTTTTTGCGCATGGAGGTTATATAGCATTAAGATGGCGGTCGAATATTGATATGTTCTAAATTTAAAATTCACAAATATAAATTATACATTGATTACACAAATGATGTCATTTACATTCAAAAATAATGGAACAATTTTAGAGGACATATAAAATTTAAATTTATGTGCAATATCACAAACTACCATTTTAAGTTTCACGATATATATATGCGATGTAGCTTTTAGCAACAGAAAGCGCAATTAGTAATTAAAAGACTAGTTTAAAAACGGTCGTAAGAATATACATATAGATAACGTTTTATAAAGCATAGCGCTTTATAAAACGATTTTTTAACTATTTTATATGTACAGTATTTAGAGGACTCTCAGCGTGTGCACTATTTGCATGCAAATAATTAGAACGATTCGGATCCGAAGTCGATCTTGAAATGTATGTTTTTTGTATTTAGAATTTCATATGTACATTTTCTCCTACGGTAAAGAAAAACATCGCGAAGCAACGTACGTAAGCCTGCGAAGGTATTCAAAGATGAGTGGTCAACTAATCGGCACTTAACTAGTATGGTTAGATAACCATACTAGTTAAGTGCCGATTATGTTACGGTGTTAAGGGCTTAGATAAGCCCTATATATAATTATGGTAGGCTCGTGCCCTTCGGTGGGGACGTACATATATGAGCTGTGATAATGAATTAGTCCATGATTAAGTATTTTCCAAGTGACAATTTAACGAGTTTTCCAAACCATTTCATAGATGGCGTTACATTTGTAAGCTCAGTTTTATAAACACAGTGTATAAAAACACTGTTTTCGAGTTTGAGATTCCATAGATTATATACAACACATATGTTTTGTAACAATTAAAAAGTTCTGCTTATTTACATTACGAATTACAAAAAAATTGTCATAAAAACACAATATTGCATTATGAACATATTATTTTAGTTCCAATTTGACATAAAATTTACCTGTAGCTTATGACGCCAATAATATTTTTTATTGGCTGTCAAAATAAAATGTTATCTGTTGGAAAACCCCTTATTGCTCTTAAATACCTTTCTCTGTCGGGATCAGATCGAAACGTACTAACAGTTTCATCAGAAAATAGGTTCTATTATCAGAGCTGTCAATTATGATGTTCAATATAAGTTTTAATGTGACAGCTCTTTCAAAATGTAACAAACAAATATTAATATTATTTATTTATTAATGATTACAGAAACATAAACTATACTATTTAAGACTGATTGTTTGCCAACATTAAAGTACAATAAGGACCATATTTTTTAACTACCCCCATAATTAATAACACTATAGTTATACATACTTGTATGTCCACCTTATTTGCGGTCGCGGCGAGCCCTTCGCGATGCAATCCAATGCAGCATCAGACCCTTCTTTCAGCTGTACTTCCAACAAGTCGAAATCCGATATAAATGGAGGCACTAGAATTGATCAAATAATAACATTTAGTTAAATTAATAAATTTCATATATAGATTATTGCTTAAATAACAGTCAATAAATAACAGTAGATAAAAGTAAAAAAAAAAATTTTATACAAGCTTTTATTATGTGCGCTAAAAAGAACAAAATAAACTTTTACATATAAAAGCTTGCCGTCCATATTAATTTTTTGCACCTGGTTGTATCAACTTCTTTTCCCTTACACTTGTTGTTTTATATTTATTTATCACACTATTTTTGAACTCTGCACTAAAATAATATTCTATCCTTATTAAATATTTGACTTTATAATCTATTGGAAAAATTTTACAAATGCTAAATTGTTTACTTTTTTGCTTACTAAATACTTATGTAACCTTTTCTGGATGTTTTTGAGACTTTGCAAATACGTGTTAAATGTTCGACGAATATTCATCAGAGCATAACTTAAGATTGAATCTGCCAGTGCATGATATGTAACACACATGGTTATTCTATTTATCACCTTTTTCAGTGCGCGTGCGCTGTCAAAACCGCTAGAGTGACACATGTGTAATGTATGATGGAAATGTGTACCTTATAAGTAGAGATCGGATAATCGGATGCATATTTACCTAAAGTTAGTTTAAGACAAAGTATGGAAACGGCTTTTTATTGTTTTGTTAAATAAAACTCCCGGCATTGCGGAATTGGATAGCCGGATGTTTATTTATTTACCTAATTTAGTTTTTGACAAAGTATGGAACTGTCTTTTTATTTTATTATAATAATCCGTCTCACTCACACTCATTAAATCGGAAGTTAACTCAGAGTGAGATACTAGACCATACTTACGCCCGGACACCATTTCTGTTTTTTTATTCAATTATTTAATTGATTATTGTTTTAGTCAAACTAGCTCACTACATTCGTATAACACTCTTCATGTAATAAATCGTACATTCATATATCGCACGGGGTACTGAAACTAAACTTCATGTAAATACGTATGCATAATTGTATAAATGAACCCGGAGTCTTGGTCTTTTGAAAATAAATACCACGTTCTAATTTAGTAATTTTCAAACAATATCACTACGTTAAATTTGCAGTCCCGTATTTTCCCGGGATTTTTATTTAACAAAATGTATTTTAAAAAGTCGCTGCCATAATTTGTGAGCCAAAAATTAACTTTAGGTAAATATTGTTACGCCGGTGGCTTAGTAAAACTTCAAAAGTGATTTTCTGTGACTTAGAAACGTTTTCAGCAGGATGGAACGTCGTTTCACGCCGTTTCAGAAGTAGCTCTTTCACATACTAAAAAATCTAAATTACACCCAAGTTACAGTAGTTTTCAGGCGCCTGAAACATGTTTTCAGTACGTTTCAGGCTACCCTCTATCCAACGCCGCAATAACCTGAAAACCCGTTTTCAGGCGTTTTCAGGACCCCTTATGAGCCATTAAGCCTACTTCAGTGAAAGGACATAAATTTCAATAGGAGTGAAAGAGATAGCAATAGTAGAAAGAGACAGATATAGTTGGAACATTCGAGAAGTATTAGAATGAGAAAACATCATTAGAAAGAGATAGACAAACTCAGAATATTGGAGAAAGATAGTACGGGAATATTCCAGTATTGTGTGACAAGGATAGCACAAGGAAGAGACAGTTATACTCGAAATGTCTCGAACGCGCGACGTCATTCCTACGCGCTTATGTATTGGACTACACATTCGAGTGTGTCCGCGAATGTTCTGGCAAGAGTGGCAAGTGCCTTAGGGGACTATATAAGGCTGTATCGGGCCGCCGGGAGAGAGTATTGTTTTGCGATACAGTGCGAAAACATCTAAGAAGTGATATTGGAGAACTAAGAAGCGACTTTCAGTGCTTTCAGTGAAGTGATTAGTGACTGTTAGTGTGCTAATTAATAAAAGTTCAGTGTTTTGGTAGACCGCCGTTTGATTTACTGACCCCAGCTCGTAACAATATGCATCCGATTATCCGATCTCTACTTATAAGCTACTAAAACGAAAAAGACGAAGTCGAAGGCACCAGCAAGATAAAAATAAAATTTAAGCCATAATGTAATAGCTTAATAAATAAATACCTAAAACAGCCAAAGTGTACACAGCTCGAGCAGACCCATGGACGTTAGAAGCAACGCACTCGTATGTGCCCGAGTGGTGCGTATCCACATTTAACACTTTCAAACGCTCTTTGTCCTCAAACAGCAGCACTTTGTTGTTAAATAGCCATTGGATCTGATAACAAAACCGAAAGGTTACCGTGATGAACTTTTTGACGTGAAACGTCTTTAAAATCGCGCCGAAACATACGGGTACCAGGTTTAAAAAGTGGACCGTAACGAAAAGGTCTATATCATCGTACCTTAATAATTAAAAAACTATTAGTCTTAGAAACAAAAATGTGGTGTGAATATTTCACTTATATAGTCAGCTCGCTGTTTTGACATTGAATCCGTGTAGGGGTCGAGCGGGGCGGCGGGGGAGGGATACCGCGTTAACTTTGCGAAACCGGCGCTCTCGCTTGTTTCTATTCAGTGTTACTCGTGACTCCGACTTTATAGCGCGGTGATTCTTTCGTGTGTTTGTTAAGTTTATTTAAACTGATTGATTTATCCAAAAATTTGTGTAATTTGGACAGTATTTATATTTAAAATAACCAAAAAGTGATCGTAAATATATAAACATTTGCTATGTCGGCCTCAGCTCGTGCAAGAGCCAGCCAGAAATATAAATCACGGCTATCATTAGAAAGAGGGGCTATGGGCCACACACAGGTACCCCAATGTCCGGCGCCGAGCGAGCGAGATGGTTTCGGGAACGTCGCAAAGCCGCTGCCGAAAAAAGCGATTCGCTAACATAGACGTTTCACGTTAAAACCAACGGCCGTGTGCCCCGGCACAGCCTCACCCGATTTTTTTATGTCATATATTGACTAGAGGTGCCCGCCTAATGGTTAATGGATGCAGTTGCCTATAATGTTTGTTTCCTGTGAGATTTGCAGCAAATCTACAAAACCTACAAAAACCACAGTATACGTTGGGTACTCAGTAGTTTCACTGCCTATCTTCACGCTAGAACACAGCAATTTGAACACTATTATTTTGCGGCAAAAATAGATAAGACGAAAGTACCCAAGCAGCTGACCCTGGTAAGGACTTTTTGTCCGGTAATTTAATTTATTTATGTGATTAGTTTGTTTGTAGAGCTTCGAGACTATTGCTATATTTCCCCCTTGCAGATTGTGCTAGATTTTAAAATTAGAATAGAATATCGTAGCCTTATTGAATGTAAGAAGTGTGGAATGGAAATGACTGGCAACATAGACAATATACCGCTCGAAACACGAACTCTGAAACGAAGCGTACCAACATAGAAAATATACCGCTCGAAACACGAACTCTGAAAAAAGCTGTTTGTTTATTTGGCGATTGAAATACGGGTCTGATATTTATGTCGATAGACATTGTAGCTTGTAACAGGAACACCGTTATAGGTCACATTTTGTGCTTTATGGTTTTGTAAAGACTTTGAACGGTGTTCCCTGACATGACAAGAAGTGTCATTCTGGGAGATATTTTGTTTTGAGTTGTTGTAATTTTCAATTTTTAAAAGATACGTTAAAATAATATAATATATATCCCTTTCTGGATTTTGATTTTATTTGGAAGAGCTAGTCGGAGGCTCACTGGTTTACGGTGACAAGCTGCTCTGACAAGAGTGAGGCAACACCACCAGTGCTGCAATGCACTAAACAAACCTACGAGCGCCGCGCGTGGTGAAATTCAGAACTAAGAACGGATCATCCTAAATCACCATTGTAATTGGACGCTATTACCAATAGCACAATTTCATGTAAGTTTACTGACATTGAATAGCCTTATTCAATTATACAAATATTTATGTAATTTTACGACTTAACTCTCTTCTACGACCAACAGGTTTCATTCTAACAGACCTACACCCCAGCACGGGTGATATGCGGTATACCAACCACCAGAACGTCCCCCGGATGTCGCTTCATGAAAGACGGTTGCAACTTATGTCTGAAGTCGAGGACTCTCTAGGGCGAGTCTCGGAATGGGGTGCAAAGAAATTAGTCAAGTTCAACCCCACGAAGACACAAGTGTGCGCGTTCACTGCGAAGAAAGATCCATTTATCGTAGTGCCTCAGTTTCAAGGAGTCGCTCTTCGTATGTCCGAGTCTATTGGGATTCTAGGTGTGGACATTTCAGCCACAGTGCAGTTCGGGAGTCATTTGGAGGACAAAGCCAAAATGGCGAGTAAAAAATTGGGTGTTTTCAACAGAGCAAAGCGGTACTTCACGCCCAGTCGGCGTCTGATGCTTTATAAAGCTCAAATACGGCCGCATATGGAGTCCTGCTCACACCTCTGGGCTGGAGCCCCCAAATATCAACTCGACCCTTTTGACTCCCTGCAAAGGCGAGCTTTCCGTATCATCGGTGATCCCAATATTACGATCCCAATATACGGTATTCAACAGAGACCTTGGAGCAGCGCAGAGACTTTGGCTCTCTGTGTGTTCTTTATAGGCTCTTTAACGGAGAGTGCTCTGAGGAACTATTTGCAATGGTGCCTTCGTCACCTTTTTACCATCGCACCACCCGCCACCGCAGTAGAGTTCATCCATATCACCTGGAACCGATCTTGTCTAGTACAGTTCGGTTTCAGCGTTCATTCCTTCCTCGTACATGCAAACTCTGGAATGAGCTCCCAGCTGCGGTGTTTCCTGAGCGCTACGATATGTCTAACTTCAAACGAGGCTTAAAAAGAGTATTTCTCTCCAGGTAGGCAGCGGCTCAGCTGTGTCCCTGGCACTGCAGATGTCCATGAGCGATGGTTACCACTTACCATCAGGTGGGCCATTTGCTCGTCTGCCACCGTACGGAATAAAAAAAAACCTAAAGGAGAAAAAACAGTTCAGACTAGACTAGACTCTTGTATAAAGGGTAATACATATATTCGCTTCGAATCGAAAGGAATGAATATATAGAATTCAACGACCTCCATAGTCGAGTGGATAGTACACCGGTTTCAAGGTGTCGCCATCTATGTGGTCCCGGGTTCAAATAGCACAAGCCTTACAGAGAAACAAACCTTGGGCTAAGCTAATTGGTGTAAGTGTAACAAATATTTATTTTTATATTTATATTTATTTATTTATAGAAGTATATGATCTGCAAGTAGTATCAATGAAGAACCACATCCATTTATCTTTCTATAAAATTACACGTTATCGTTTATAGAATCTTACCTTAGCTCTGGGTCTCGCGTCAGCCCCACATTCGAAGTACCAATCATTCCCCCTAATGACCTCGACAATATCTTCACGGTTGCCAATTCGAGGCGGCCACTCAACTGAGAGGGTGATAGAACAAAACGCAGTCCCCGCTATGTTGGTCACCGTACAAGCATATTGGGACGAATTCGCGCGAGTTACGTTGGGGATCCGTAACAACCCTTCGGACAGTAACTTAGCGTCCTGGAAATTGAAAACTTGTTTTACATGGCATGACTGATAATCAAAGGTCGGAATAAGTGGGCGTACTCTTAAAAACGATATTCGATATATCGTGGACTTCGTCGTGTCGTATCTTACTCTTAGTTACTATCGTTTAAAACATTTCAACGGACGATCGAACGAACGATATTAATTTTGACATAAGATAGCCTTAAATTACAACGATGAATTGAATTTGACAGACGAACATTCGAAAAATAAACTCATCAAATTTACGATAATTACAACCGACACCTCAAACCGTATCGTATTATTTTTCGCAAATTAGACGTAAATAAAATAACATTTTGTATAAATTTCAATTATTTCCACATGGGTCCAAGAAACGAAGACTCCATAGTAAACTCTCTCAATCTCTTGTAACGGTGGTTATTCTAAATACCCAGATTTACACAACAAATTTAGAAAAATAATCTTAAAATAAAATATAAACAAAATATCTATTTACACCTATAATAATATTAATCTATCATATTAATAAAAAAAAAAAAACAATAAACTTAATCTACTATTTACAAATATTAAAATCTTAAAAATAAATATCGTGCGCACGAGCGATGTTATTAATACGAGTATAGCTGGAATGGTTATACATCGATACTTGACTGATTACGGGCTGACCGAACGACAATGTACCGGAGAACTGAGAACGTAGGAGCGAAGGAGCTAACATTCGACGGCGATACATCAAGACGATTACTACTTGCTTGCTGGAGTTGAAAAACTATTAATATCAATATTTAATTTTATCTTCTACTTTAAAACTTCTTTCTTACTTCGATTAAAGTTATTTTAAAATCGAGAACTTTTATAATAAAAGTTATTTGAATAATTATTAGTGCGTGATATCCCCGATCGGGTGAGTGTTGAAAATTATTTTATTTATTGCTTAGCTAATGTTATTTGTAAATCCTTTTATGGTAATACAGTATAGTATTGTAGTTAATGTATGTAATTTATTTTAAGTTTATCCATCGTATTTACTGTTTTTGTCAATAGAAATCTTCACTGTTAATAATGGTGGCGGACTTGTTCAGTTCTACCTCCATCATAAAGAAAATTGTTAAATTACATTAATCAATGCACTAAATCAAGCTCCCTTCTTCATTATATGTTTTAAACGTAGAATTATTTAATTAGTATCTAAATAGTAGTATTATGTTCAATGTGCGATGCTTATATTTCACATTTTATGCATTTTAAAATCATTATGTAAAGCCTTATTCATTTTAATTGTTATTTTTTAATTTTAATGAGATTGCAACATCATTGATCGCTAATTAATAATGTACCATCTTATGCTGCTTACTCGCCATGCATTTTTCGCATCAATCATGTTGCAGTCAATATAAGAGAATTGGACAAATTCTAAAACGTCCAATAATTGATGAATTCCAGGGATCAAGTTCTGGACTGGGCTGTTACTGATCTGTGCTCTATGCTGATCAAGCACTAACCTGGACCTAACCCACGTGACCACCACCACCTAGACTGCGGGCTACTACTTCTCGCGTGGCGCGCCAGTTAAGTGGTACTCAGAAGGCGGTTCATAGTGTGCACAGCCCCAAATAAACCCACGACCCCTACATAAACTTTATTTAACTTCTACTACTGTACTACTACTACTGTATTTTTTTTATAAGAAGGCTCTATTAAATTAATTCCATCAAATTTGATATTTATTTATAACTATCTACTTTACATTCTAAACTATTTACCTACAACTAAGAAACGGATAAACGTTACACTCTCTCACTCATACTCAATAAAAACGTTAAATTAAATCATTTAGCATCGAACCTTATACCATTTGACTACATCCTTTGGCGAAGCTCGAACTGGACATTCTATTGACGCGTCGGTGCCTTCCACAACAGATATGGTCACTTGTGAAGCTTCCGCTTGCAGTTGATTGGGCACAGCTGAAATATCGGCTATAAATATCACGTCTCAACTAACTAAAGTACAAAAAAAAATAATACAAAAATCCTCTTATATCAGGCCGATATTTATAAACTGTCTGGAATCTTTATAGCTGTCACTTTTTATTGCACTACATAAAAACGAGATACGACATATCTGTCGAAATCGATTCCACAATCCGACAATTGTGAATAGAGGATCGGAAAATCGATAGCCCCGAAGGAAATTTATTAACTTTTATGTGTATATTTCAAAATTCCTACAATTTGAAGATCTTAGCAGATTAATTGAAAGAGATTTCTTATTAAGATAGAGCAGTGTCTCTACCATAAGTTTACAATCTTTTTCGATAGCTATTTGAAGTACAGAAGTAATGTCAGTTTAATATGAAAGAATAGTACAGTTACGTTCCGCTAGGGGCGCTGTATCAAGTTTTCATACAAAAAAAAATATATCGTTTGCAAACGAATGTAAACTCGTAGCAGCTACACAGTGATAAATAATAGTGTTCACCTCGGGAATAACACTTTTTTAAGCTCCAGTGTAATACTTTGAACCGCTCGCTGTTCTTTCACACACAATTTCATCATCATCATCATCAGCCCCTCTTCGTCCACTGCTGGACATAGGCCTCTTCGAGTGTACGCCACTGAGATCTATTTTCGGCTTCTCGCATCCAGCTCCTGCCAGCCGTCCTGCGCAAATCATCACTCCACCTTGCCTGAGGACGTCCTACACTACGTTTGCCGTTTCGCGGTATCCACTCTAGAACACGTTTGCCCCAACGGCCATCGGTTCTACGGCTAACATGGCCAGCCCACTGCCACTTCAGTTTGCTAATCCTGTGGACTATGTCGATGACTTTGGTTTTCTGACGTATCACCTCATTTCTGATGCGATCCCTCAGAGAAACGCCGAGCATAGCCCTTTCCATAGCCCGCTGAGCGACTCTGAACTTGTGGACTAGTCGTGCCGTCAGTGTCCACGTTTCGGCTCCGTAAGTCATTACGGGTAGGACGCACTGATTGAAGACTTTCGTCTTTAGGCACTGTGGGATCGACGACGTAAAGACTCGACGTAGTTTCCCAAATGCCGCCCAACCCAACTGAATCCTCCTATTCACCTCGTTCTCAAAGTTGACCCACAATTTACCATTTTGGAAATGTCTCTCACACAAACTATTTTTGGAAACCTCAATATTATTTTTGGAGACCTATTCATAGATACCACAAACGTAGGGCTTTATAAAATAAAATGAGTTTCAGTTATAGGAATGGGGAAGACCCAATTTTTTATTTATTTTAGATTTCTGCCCGCGGCTTCGCCCGCGTGGATTTCGGGATTGGGTGTATAGAGGGTTAAGGGTCATAGCTTTTTGCCCACGGCTACATATACGCGGAAGTCGGTTTATGGTGCGAAGATTTTATCGCGCTTCCCGTGGACTATCCGTTTTTTCCGAGATAAAAAATGCCGCAAAACTCCTCAAGAATCACTCTATCTATTGATGAAAACCGCATAAAAATCTGTGCAGTAGTTTTTGAGCGAAGCCTTTATTGCGCATCCGTGGGATCTGTCGATTTTTCCGGGATAAAAAGTAGCCTATGTTACTCGGGGAGAATGTAGCTTTCCAAAGGTGAAAGAATTTTTGAAATCGGTCCAGTAGTTTAAGCGTGAAGAGGTAACAAACAAACAAACAAACAAATAAACAAACAAACAAACAAACACACTTTCGCATTTATAATATTAGTTGGGATATACTTACCAAGTTTCACCAGTATAGTTCTTATAGTTTCGGAAAAATGTGTCTGTGACGTACGGACGGACAGACAGGTTCCGTTTTTTTGACATTTGTCTACGGAACCTTATAAACAACTACTTAATCATCATTCATAACAATTTAACAATTATTTTTGTACTTACAGTATATTTCAACCTGAACTGTGTAATTCGTTTCCCCGGCGACGTTTTTGCCGACGCACACGTAAGTCCCACTCATGTGTTCTTTAGGAGACTTAATTGTAAGTGTGCCATCGTAGTCCACATCGAAGTTCACGTCTTGAAAAAATGGAAACAATATTATAATAGGGTAGACGACTACATTATGTCCGTTTTTATACTATAATAATCTGATTTAAGCAATTTATATGACAATTGATATTTCAGTTAAATTTAACATTCTCACATTAAATGTAACATTTTTTTATATAGTAAGTATACCTATAAACGAACAAATAACAAAGTTACTTTGATATTTGTGTATACGCTCATACAAATTAGGTGAGTTTAATTAATTTTGATGATTTTAGTATGGAGCGTTTTTGAGCGACTCGCGACAGCGGCAGCGCCGCAAACATGTCGATGTATCTTCAAAAGTAATAGTCGCAGGTGTATTGCTGGTTCTACAATATTTCTCACTTAAAAGAGTACTCTTATTATATGTATATAGAATTTTAAAAATTGTCGTCTACCCGATCATCTGAATATTTCATTATTATATTAATATATCTGGTATTCTAGCATCAAAAGCATAATTTACTTAACGACGATAACAGCCGATTACACGTAAAATAAATATTTCTTTACTCAAGCCAATTAGCCTAGCCCAAACTAACACTGTAACGGATAGACATACGTATATTATGCATAGATAAATATTTTTCATATAAATAAATATATTAAGAAAACTTCTCTCCAACAATTTAGAAAAAGAATAATAGAGTTGTTGAGGGCGCCATCGTGAATTTTATTTTTTCGGTTCGTATTCGTCTCGCCATCACACACGATATTAACCATCTGAGTTGTTCTATGTTATTTTTCAACACACGTTCTCATAATGGGGCTGTTTCATGCGTGTTTTTAATCTCAAAAACTAGGATATTGCACACTAGTGCGCAATTTCATTACGCACTAGTGTGCAATATTTATAACCCGATAAAATTCGGTTGTTCCCTGTTACAAGACGTTTTTATATACGTACAATGCATTCTTAATTTATTCTGGTAGCACTTTCTTTTTGTCGAACAAATGTATTCTAATGTTTAATATGTATTTAACAATGAAGAAAAGTTATAAAAGCGCAATAATGTTCTTGAACGGCAACAAGCAACTTTCATTTTTACCGCGCAAACGCGCATGCGCGCGCCGCTCAGCGTAATGGCGGCATTCAAGAAAACAGCATATGATAATATAATGTATTTAAATAAAATTATAGTGAATCTTTGATTACTATTGCACCTCAATGCAAGTTTGTTGAATGTAAATTTATATCTCAAACCGTAAAAATGCCCGCAAAATCTGTACAGTATCACTTCGCAAATTGTACATTTACTAATTGTTTTTATAAATAAAAATTTGCATTTTATTAGCTTTTTTCCTCAACTTTTGTTGAAAAACGTCGTATGCAACACAACAAACAAACAAACACAACAAACAATTGCATCCTCGGCTAAATTGACGCGCTCACGTTACGGCTCGCGCGACCAATACCGCCTCGTATGCAATGAACAACTTTGCACACTAGTATCATAATGTACTATTCTTTTTATGATTGTTTTAAATAGTGTAATATGTTTGACTGTGTATTTTGTGGTGTATGTTGTGGCTGCCTTTAAAACATTGTTATATTCTATAGGTTAAGGATTTGTAATATTTAGATGCAAATAAAACAATTGCTGATGGTCCTAATTACAATAAATAAACGACTATGACTAAGGCAGAAATGCTCGCATTTATCACACAAATATCGGCCCCCACTGGGACTCAAACACGAGACGTCAGAGATGGCGATACCATGAAACCGGTGTACCAAGCACTTGGCTATGGAGGTAAAGCCGTCGTCAAAATAGATAGCATTATTTCTATTATTACTTTTTTGTTTATCGGTTATTCTGTATCCTTTTTAATATATACTTTTTCTAATGTGATTAAGTTTTATTTCATGAAAAAATAGAAATTTGGGTTTTATTTAAAAATTAATTCATTTTAATATTAAATGTTTTTTTTTTATTTATTTCGAATAAAATGAACACATTTTAAGTTTTGTCACATAAAAATGTAATATTTTTTTAAATATAAAAGTATTCCCACAATTCCCGTAAACGTACAAATAACAAATTGTATTGGGAATTTTGTTTATACGTCATACAAATTAGATAAGTTTAATCAATTATGTCGTCACAATGACAATATAATTAATTTGTGTAATACCCACCATTACTCAAGTAATTCTCGCCTCTTTTCCAAGCCACATACGGTTTCGGTTTGCCTGTGACTTTACACGGAATCACTAATTCTTTATCACTATCCGTTGCTAGATATGGCATGGTCAGTGCTTCGTTTAAGATAACGGGGGGTTCTGTAAAGAAACGTACGTTTTATCAAAATGGTATTATATAGACAGACTAAGCAAAAGAAGTTGGTAATTCTTTTTTTTTTTATATTTACCGTTAACGATCAAACGAATCGACTTCTTATCCACTCCAGCTAAATTATACGCGACACAGGTATAAACCCCATCTTCAGTCGAGCTTACATTCTGTACATATAGATTTCCAATATTGTTGAAGCTAAAACATAGTACGTGATTAACCACCACAGACAGTTTTGTCAATTTCGTGTTAAAAGTATCCACGTCTCGTTCATTTCTTTTTCCCACGCACCTCCTATATAAGGATTGTAAAGTCTTAACTGTGAGACAACTATTTATAATGAATACAGTCCTTAAACAGCACTCAACACTTCCCTTTAGCACCGAATATACTAACAAAAGACGAAGGGATATTGTTTGTGCTCAAAATATGGGAATTAAGCATACTTTCTTGGCCAGATTTTATGTATTCCTGGGACCATTTCTATATAATAGATTAAACGCCAAGCTATGTATGTTTAATTGCACCTATCATAAAGCTAAAATAATTCTTCAAGAAGCACTTCAAGTTATGTCGTATGACGATACAGAGAAACTATTACTAGTTACCAACTAATTTGTATTTTTATTTATATTTTTATCTCTTTCTTACTTTGTTTAAATTTAGTTATTAATCAAATATAATATACATTTTGCATTTGATTTATGTGTCCATATTTTTATTTTGTTAATTACAAGCCTGAGATACAGGTTAATCCTAGTTCAGGTATGTTCACAGTTATTATAATACGTGTATACATATAATTTAAGCTAAAAAATGTAATATTGACTATAGAAGTGTTTATTAAATAAATATTATTATTATGTAGCTTAAATCACGTATCTTTATAAGACACGGTCCTTTATAAGGCTTGCGCGGGGATACAGATCCAACGCGTAGAGGCCATTTAAGCGAAATTTAATGAAAGTGTGCGTGGAGTGTACCAACTGGGTCTAATCTTTATCTGCACCATGAAAAATGCAGCCAAAGACTATACCTAGTTAGATGCACAGAAACTATTGTCATTAGTGGTCAAAACGTTTGTGGCCTATTGCATTTCGATTTAGGTGGTAATGAAAACCGGGCTATGGAAGAGACTCCAGTCACCTGCCTTCTCAAAGCCTCCTAATTGATTTAAATATGGCAGGTGGTGACTCGCCGCTCACTAAATGGGCCCTCCAAAAAAGCAGACCAATATTGGTGCGAAGAGAGCAACATTGGTGTGAACGGCTAAGGGTGTAGAGAGGTGTGTCTGCGACAGCGATCGAGACGCCGTCGGCGTTATGACATTATTACACTTCCACCCTTCGAGCATTTGCTCTTGCGACTCCACTCTGTCCGGCTGGTTAAGGCAAGACAGAGGCGGGTGGCATACGCCCCCCTGAAGCACATCGGTACCCTTGGTGACGCAACTCACCGACAGCTCGCCACAAGCTGCCCTGAGGGAGACTGACTGCACTGATGGGGCATTTATGGCAGTCAAGGGGCATTAAATGCCCCCCATTATTAATTTTTCATATTAGGAGGCATTTTTTTTATCGGGATTGTTTTTTGTAAAAAACTTGTACAAACTCAAAATTAAACATTTCTAAGTAATTAGGCGACCGAGTTAAGAGGGCCGTCAAGAAATTTGGTTCTTTATCTATACATATAAATAAAATAGTCATGGCGATGCTGAATTCTGCCGGAAACTAAGGAATCATGGAAAGTTTGGCAGCGCAGATGCCGCCTGCGGAAACAGAAGGTCCTGCGTGAGTAGATTATCAGGGTCGACGAGGACGGGACGAGGTCTACGATATCGGTGACGCGAGGGTGAAATTTCTTTCATTCGTGTCCAAGCCATCTAAGTATTCCTTACTATACCCTATTTCACACCGTACATTTCCCTTATCACATTATTTCGTAATTTATCCGTCATTATCATTCCAGCCATACCTGAAAGTTTTCATTTCCACCTCTTTTGGCATTATAAGGTGGAATAATCATGTTTACGATTCCGCGAAGAATAGCTCTTTGTTGTATTAGTAGGAATCCGCTGATTAAACTCACTATTTCAAACAACGACCGTCTATTTGTTGACAAACAAACAAAAATAGCCATTGTATCTGATAACAAAACTGAATGTTACCGCGACGAACTTTTTATAAATAACATATTGACAAGCGGTGCCCGCCTAATGGTTAATGTATACTATCGCCTATAATGTTTGATTCCTGTGAGATTCGTAGCAAATCTGCAAAACCTACAAAAACCACAGTGTACGTTGGGTACTCAGTAGTTTTACTGCCTATCTTCACGCTAGAACACAGCAATATGAATTATTTTGCGGCAAAAATAGATAAACGGAAGTACCCAAGCAGCGGATCCTGGGATAGATTTTTTTTCGATAATTAAATTTATTTATGTGATAAGTTTGTTTGTAGAACATAGAAGCTGTTGCTATATTACCCCGTGCCGATTGTGCTACATTTTAAATGTAGAATACAATAGCATAGTCTTTTGAATATAAGAAGTGTGGAATGAAAAATAGATAATATACCGCTCGACACACGAGCTTTGACAAGAAATGTACGAACATAGAAAATATACCGCTCAAAACACGAGCTCTGAAAGAATTGTGCCAACATAGACAATATACCGCTCGAAACACGAACTCTGAAAGAATTGTGCCAACATAGACAATATACCGCTCGAAACACGAGCTCTGAAAGAATTGTGCCAACATAGACAATATACCGCTCGAAACACGAGTTCTGAAAAGAATTTTGCCGACATAAAAAATATACCGCTCGAAACACGAGCTCTGAAAAGAGCCGTTTGTCTATTTGGCGATTGAAATACGGAAGTCTGATATTTATGTCGATAGACATTGTAGTTCTGAAAAGAGTGAGGAAACACCACCATCAATGCCGCAATGCACTAAACAAACCTACTAGCGCCGCGCGTGGTGAAGTTCGGAACTAAGAACGAATGCCTGTAAATCTGCTGTGATTGGAGGTTATAGTAAATAATAACATAATTTTATCAAGTTTGTGACGCTACATAGTTACGAATTACCATTGCTACAGCCGTAGGATGCAAAAGAAACTGCCTATAGTACATGTAGTTTTAAATTAGATTAGATATGAGATTCGCAAATCTGCAAACCCCACTAAATACGCACTTTTCAACTTAGGTCATTTTTCCCTCTGGTAAGTTGCCAGTGCCTAAATAAGAATTTAAAATTCTAATAGGGTGCTTTATAGTCCATGCCACGATATAAGTGTCGCGGGAATTTGATGAATCTAAAATATACGATCTAATGAATAACAATAAAGTCGTTACCCGCAAAACATACGACAGTAGAACTTGATTTCAATACATTGCTTCTTTAGTACGGAAAAATAAATCTAAGTTAAGTGGAGCAACTCGCATTAGATATTTAACTTAGGGCTAATCACCCTAAACATAGCTACGGTTGGCTCATGCCTGAGATGGAGACAAATATGAAAAAAATCATTACGTTTTTTTATTTATTTACCTGACGCTTGTAGTGTTTGCAATAAGTTCATTTTCCCTAAACTCCCAGGATATTGTGGGAACCGGGAATCCAACTGCATCACAGTTGATGCTCACGTTACTACCTAAGATCACGGTTTTAGTAACGTCTGGAAGTTGGACAGTAGGAGCCACTGAAAGGAAATATATATCCTAGAGTAGTATTTAAATATATTTAATTTAAGCAATAAAAATAAAATAGTAAATAAAAGTTAGAACACAGAAACAAATAAAATATAAATAAATATCATTGTATTATAAACTATCTGGCTCGCGCGTACTTCATACCGTCCGCATTTGACTGCTGACATTAATGACGTTAGCTGTCGACAGAATCGCGAAATCGAGTTGCACGTCAACCATCGCTGGTTTTCTTCCTCTCATACAAAATAAGTTGCAAGCAAGCAGGCAATGGTTGATGCGTTAATGTCAAATCAAACAATAACAATGCGATCGTGACTGGTTGCCGAATTACAGACTAAGCAACGTTATGGACACGTTCTTTCAAGTGCGTTCGATAGCACTTGAAAGAACGTGATCACCATGTGGCGCAATCTATTACTTAACTTTTTGGTAAATATTTGACTTAAGAAAGATTAACGGTTTAAGTTTCGTTAAACTTACTTAATTCGTTAATTAAGGAATTAATACTTAGCAACACTTACCCCATACATACACAAAGAAGGGCACCGACAAATTTCCATATTCGTTTTCAACGAAACAAGTCCAATTTCCAAAATCTGTCAAATTGGCTACAAATCTGAAAAGGGTGGAATCATTTGCTAGAATTTATTGTACATTTTTTTTTATAGCATAGGGCAGCAAACGAGCAAACGGATCACCTGATGGTAAGCGATAACCGTTGCCCATGGACACCCGCAACACCGGAGGAGTCACAGATGCGTTGCCGGCCTTTTAAAAGGGAATAGGGGGAATAAGGGGAATAGAGGGGAATAAGGGGGGTTGGGCCTCCGGTACCCTCACTCACTCGGCGAAACACAGCGCAAGCGCTATTTTACGCCGGTTTTCTGTGAGGCCGTGGTATCACTCCGGTCGAGCCGGCCCAATTCGTGCCGAAGCATGGCTCTCCCACGGTGAAAACATATAACGTCATCATATGTAACGTCATCTATGTATATTTAACTTTACTTACTGAAATACTGAAAATTTCTAGATTCTGATAAATAACTTGCTTTTTTTTTCTTGTACGTATAAGGCTGTGTAGCTTTTGAGCTCTTTGTGTCGTTAATGTTATATTTGTTTGCACGTAAATGTGATACCCTGATCGACACATCATGAATACCTGATGCCAAACGCGTCCACGTACTTCCTCGCATCCCGCAAGGCTTCTCCCTCGTACAGCCAGCGGACTGTCGGCGCCGGGACTGCGTGTGCGTCGCATGGAAGTTCCACAAGTTCTCCTTCTAACGCGTCTATTTCTGGCCCTACGTCAGTGGGAGACACTGTCGGCGATACTGGTGGATTCAGACATAATAGATTGTGTTGAAACCTTAATTATTATACGCAGTCATTGTAATGTAAATATGTAATTCTACTTCTCATGCTTGAGGTTATACCATGGTGATAGATTGCGGATTTTCGGACTACCGTCTCTTTTTTGTTTGTGACATTATCCAATTGATGGCAGCACAGTGAGTCACGTGGCGAAAGTCTCGCATTTCATTTTAAAGGGTGTAATGATTACTGTACACGGCACAGGGATAAATAAACGTTGCGATGTTAAGTTATCAGCAGACAGTTTAATAATCCTCTAAAAATGGCGGACACTGGCTTTTATACTTTTACACAAGCAACTTATTAATCGATTTATAACAATATTAATACAATGCAATACAACAATAGTTATTAATTTGCATCAAAATTATTACTAAGCAGTATAATTATATAATTAAACATTGTATAGATTTTTAAATTATATTAGGTTCCGTAAACCGGAAGTGGCATGTTCAGTATATTACGATTATGATTCAAAATTTGATTACAGCTGTCAGTATTGGCTTTAGATTAGTTTTATAATTTATTAATAATTTATAATAAGATAATTATGTGATAATATGGAGGTAATACAATTTATGATTTAGCGGGGCGGCGTGCCGGAAGCTGAACTTGTAACATTACATGACTTGGGCGAGGATAGATGGCAGCACAGTGAGCCACGTGGTGAAACACAGTTACACATTTGATTTTAAAAGGTGTAATAATTAAATATGACTTGGTCAGCGACAGTATTCAGTCAGTCTGGAGGAGTGCAAGTCGTAAAAGTCAAGCTAGTATTCCATTGCTTTAAATAATTAAGTCGTTATTTCTAGAAGGTGTTGATATTGTTAGCAACAATTGTAATACATAATAGACGACACGTTTTGCACAGTGGTCGAGTGACCGGCTCCTACGCAACGGGTCGCGCGAAACGTGGGTGTTCATTTACGAATCTTTGCAAGAACACTCCAAAATTATGCGGTGTATTTTTCTTACTTGTTTTGTTGTCAAAGAAGCAGATTGCCCACCTGATTGTGAGTAGTTATAGTCGCCTATAGTATATATCGCACCTCCTCTAAAAAAGTGTCATAACACAAAAAAGCGGTGATCGAGATGTAAATTTTTTTTGTTATTTTCCGTCGTCTTGTGAATTGGTTACTATAATTAATTTTGTTTTTATGATTTATATTGATTTACAAGTTATTTAACTTTATGACAGTAAGTCAAAAATATTATTTCTCATCGAATATATTGTTTAATTTTAGGAAAAACTGAAAAAAGTCTTATGTTATGTCAGTTTTCTACATTCTGAAAAGAAGATATTTCGAAAATGAAAAAATCGGTACAGTATGAATCAATACGTTTAATACCTTACTTTACCAATTATTTTGTAGGAATATAAAAATATCTCTTTAAAAACATTTCTTCTCAATAAATCCCGCAGGACTTCGACATATTATACCTTATTACTAAACGAGATCTACCTTTAGTCTTGGGTTTAAACTCTTCTGTCTCTACTATGTATTGGGATTATATTAATATGTAATTTGTGGAGAGCAAATAATACATCATCAGCCATTTTATACAAGAGACTTTATTAACGTAGTTAATGCACATAAATAAAAACCACAGACTTGTGTAGCAAGTCTTGGACCATAGATTAAATAATTATTCCAACACTATGTAGTATCATTTTGACAGAGGCAGAAGAGGTTTAAGTCTAAGTTTAAAGATTAACTAAAATTAAGTACCAATTTACTTAGTTAATGACACATCAACTTTAAGTTTGTAGTATATAATAGAAAACAATAATATAATCTGAACACTCATAAACACTATTTAAAGTAACTTGAAATAGAATATTTGTACTTAAGAATAAAAATGTACCTAAGGCACTATAAAAATTGCTTAGAACAGCCTTCATAATTGAATACTTTGTGGTCTCACTTCTATTCTTCTTATGTAATTTAAATAAGAATTATTAAAACTACTCGCGAGCAAAAGTATAGAACACTGTTATGGCACTGTTTTAGATTGAGCCTGCGTCGAAGTCGCTCGGAACAAAAGAGACACTTGCACCCTCTAACCGGTAATATTAGAATAAACGATATGGCGTTTTTACACAATATACAGAAGATAAAAATAAACGTTTCTGTATTATTACTTTGATATCGACTTTTTTTGTGTTTTGACTAGAGATCGGATAATCGGATGCATATTTACCTAAAGTTAGTTTAAGACAAAGTATGGAAACGGCTTTTTATTGTTTTGTTAAATAAAATTTTTCACCATTTCTGTTTTTTATATAATTGATTATTGTTTTTGTCAAACTAGCTCACTACTTTCGTATAACACTCTTCATGTGATAAATCGTACATACATAAATCGCATGGGGAACTGAAACTAAACTTCATGTAAATACGTATGCATAGTTGTATAAATGAACCCGGAGTCTCGGTCTTTTGAAAATAAATACCACGTGCTAATTTAGTAATTTTCAAACAATATCACTACGTTAAATTTGCAGTCCCGTATTTTCCCGGGATTTTTATTTAACAAAATGTATTTTAAAAAGCCGCTTCCATAATTTGTGAGCCAAAAATTAACTTTAAGTAAATATGCATCCGATTATCCGATCTCTAGTTATGACACTTTTTTCACTTTTTTTTTTCAATAATTACTATGGTAGACGCATGTCCGAATACATTATTCCAGACCTTATAAACCAGTTACCAATTGATTTGCGAAACAGATTAACGCCAACGAATATAAATAAATTGTTGAAAAGGGAATTGCTTTGTGGATTGGAGCAGCCTGTATAACTCACCTCTAACTGCCACTAGCAACCGGTTGTCGAGCGCGCGCGCATATCTTGTTTACCTATCGTGGAGACCTTACTACGTGGCGATATAAGTGTGCTTGTGGGTAGTTATAACAAATATTTGAAATATTGTTACATAATATATTATTTATTAATAAAAGTAGCTAAGGTATAAATAAGTAAAATAGCCTAATAATATATGTAAAATGCATCTAGACAAACCTCATACAGGTTTACAGATGTCATCATTTAGATTAAGGAATCTTATGTTATGTCGAAATAAATAAATAAATAAAAAAAAAAAGAGGAGGTGCGATATGGTTCCTGTGAGATTTACAGAATATCTGGGATCTCCATAAAAAAACAGTGTACATTGCCAATCTGTGACAAAGGTTTAGCGCAGTGGTCGAGTAATCGGCTTCTACGCAACGGGTCGCGCGTTCAATTCCCGCATGAGACAGATATTTTGTATGATCTAGAAACATTTGTTTCGGTCTGACTGTTTGCGCACGTGAAAGGAGATGTCCTCTTATTACAAGGAGGTTGGTTTTTTGTGATCAGCGTTAACTAACAAACACTAAACTACATTAAATTGAAAGCCGAAAAAATATGAAGTATGAAACAAATAAAAGAAATATTTTTACCACCCCCAATTATTTTTAAATAAACAAAACATGTTTTTAAGAAATATTTCATTATGGCAACACCTTAATGATGTTTTTATTAATCTGTGACTACAGGTATCTTACTCTATGTTTGATATTTTCCGTTGAGTTATGACATTGACAGCAGGTGCCTGACTTGTCAGTTGATTTTTTATTAATATTTTTTTCTGGCTCTAGATAACATACATTAAGTAACATAGCAGTCCCTATATTTTGTTAGTTAAAAACTTCTCAAAATTAGAAATATTCGGTTCATTAAAGCAATTATGTATGTATTTAGATTTTTAAAAGGCTTGTTGATTATTTTTTTTAAGCAATGTGTAATTATTGCATTAAAGATATTTCATTTTTTATTATACTAGAATACGAATTATAAAAAATCCGGGGTCTTGAAAATGACACGACTTACGGCGATTACTTTCTTTTAGAGACTTCTATCCAAATATATCAAATTTACCCGAGTTAGTTACTATAAACCAATATTGGACATCTCCTTTTTTGTTTGTGAAATTGAACATCCAGAAAAAATACATCTCATACGCCTTTACTTATGAAGCTTTTTAATTGTGCGAAACAAACAGACTGCTCACGTTCACATGGAAAGTGATTGCAATAGTCTATAGTACATGATGCTGTGAGATTCGAAAGCAATTTGCAACTCCTACAAAAACCACAGTGTATGATGCCAACATAAGAAGATCACAGTACACAGTATTTCATTGCCCATCTTATCCTTGACAATCGCAGAATTAGGTAGCTATTTCTAGAATAATGTTTTCTTTTTATGTACCTATTTAATTAAAAATAATCTTTTTAACACAAAATTCTTCATAATCTAAGTCAATTTTGATAGGACTCATCCTAAAAGTTTATTTGTAAAAATATTACAATTTTGACAGATTGTCTATGACTTAACTTTGTGATAATTGATCGGTTATTTTGTTACTTATTTAATGTATTTTGACGTGTGTGTAGAAAAATCATAAAAGTTGCTCTCTTGGTTATAAAATGGAAATTTTAGTACGGAATAAGCGAATTTTATTAAATATCTCCATACAAAATCCCTTATTCATACTTAAACACCTACTCCATAGAATAGTAACCATAGACAACACAACTCACCATAAACAAACAAGGTGAAGTTCTTCTGGGAAGAGCCCAGAATGCTGGTCGCGGTGCAAGTGTAGAGGCCGGAATCGTTGTCTGACGTTTTGTCTATCACCAAATCGTCATCCTTGAGGTATCTAAAGAAAAAAAAAATAAACTTTTACTACAACTGTTATTGGAAGTATGTAACAATTGACTGTAAACACTTACTTCCACGTGGACAGTCTGCTTGTTTGTCAGTTTTATGTCACAAGTTGGGGGCCATCCATAAATTACGTCACACGGTTAGGGGGATGGAGGAGATTGACGAAGTGTGACATTGTGTGACAAGGGGGTGGGAGGGATCTTAAATTTCGTGACGTCACATTTCAAGATCTATTATAAGCTAACTGTTAAAACACAAACTTTAAATTATTACTATTAGTATGAATAGTGCTGTAAATATTAACTTTTATTGTAAAGTCTGTATACTCTCATAAATAAATAAAGGAATAGTATCTTCTTCTATCTATTAATAGGGGTTATCCCAAAACGTACTATTTTTCTAATTGATTATAGTAGGTGATTTTGAAAAATATAATAAGAAAATCATGAAATGACCATATACTTATTTAATACTAGCTAACCCGTGCCCACTTCGTTGGGCATAATACTAATATCCCCGAAGCGAGCACGAACGCGAACCGAATTAAACCCGAAGCCATCGCGCTCCGTACGCTACCCGTTTTTTCACCCATTTACTTCGCAAAACGGACTACCACGTAAAAGCCTTTTTATTTTTCGGATTTTAATATAACCTATGACACTCAGCAACATTGTGTCTTTCTATTGGTGAAAAAAAATTTAAAATCGGTTCAGTAGACCCCGAGATTACCCTTTACAATTTACAAAGACACAAACTTTACTTCTTTATAATATTAGTATAGATAAGTAATCGTTTTTTTTGTTTTGTTAATTGACTTGATGTTAATTTTATTAAAATGAAAATAAAACTGATTTCGAAACCGCTTTTATCATTCAGTCTCACAAATGTGACTAGCTGTGACAAGGACGGGGGGAGGGGCAAAAAATCACGAAATTCGTATGACGTAATTTATGGATGACCCCTTGAGAGATACAGATTTGCTACTAAACTCACATGAAGCACATGTAGGTACTATAGACAACTGAAAGCACTTATCACCATCAGTTGTGTAGTTCGCTATTTTGTCGATATATAAAGGATCAACAAGTAAGTGTAAAAAGTAAAAAGACGACTGAAAGTACTTTAAAAAAATGGATGAAAAAAGCTCATACGCCGAACCCAATACTTACATATTACTGGAGTAAGCTACAGGCCGCTGGTTCTTGGTCCACACAACAATTGGTACAGGGTTCCCGATGGCCCCGCAAGAGAACCTAACACGCTCCCCCGCTTTAACATCCAACTTGCCCTTCTGCAAGGCCATTGGAGTTGCCAATACTTGTGGTGGATCTGACGATTTAAATAAAAAAACCGAGTGTGCTTTTGACCACACGACATACAATACGTACATACTACATATATTAATTTTCTACAAATATTTAAATTTATTTTGTTTTCATTGGTAAATTAATATTGTTGAAGAGATCTTTTATTTTTATTGATTATTTTTTTACTTAGATATATGGAACGTATTTGGCTATGAGAGGAAAAAAAAAAATGTCCGCACGCACTGATTTCTCTTGCTTATACCTTCTAAGCTCTCGTTCGCCTCGCCCGATCACACTTTTCGTAACGCTTATATCACGCGTTCGCTACCTTACACCCCAAATCAAGCGCGTGTAAAGAAGTTTCACTTCAAAAATATGTTGATAAAATAAGATTTTTATAATAAGGATTCGAATATGACTTTAACAGGAATGAAACTACGTATTTTACAAAACGTGTTAATACTATGACTATGGTCACAGAGTACTATAAATTTTTATGTTTGTGGCAAGCGCCACTTTGTACATAATTGAAATTTGTTCTTAAGTTTGTATTATTATTTGATAATTGTTAATTTAAAAAAATATTTAAAGTCGTAATTGTGTTATAAAAACATAATCATAAGTACTTTTAAGACTATGTGTAAAATTATGTGCATATTTACAGGTTAACATTATAGTAAGTTATTCTAAATGTAACCGCCTGATATTCATATACTGGCCACTATGATCAATCGAATAACAAATAATTATGATTAAAAGATAAAAGGAAGCTTTGCCAGTTTTAATTAGATCATGATAATTGAAGATATTCACGAATTGTCAATTTGTCAACAATATTATGATGAATAAAAGTATGCATGTTTGTTACTTATTCACGTAAAAATTACTGAATAGATTTTATTAACATTATGTACACTTAATGTACATATATTGATGTACAGTGGCGGACTTAATGTCTTAGATATTTTCTACCAGTCAACCTTGAGGTGATGCAGATACAATGAGGTAGATGTACAAGAGATGTTAATACGTACACAAAAGATATCTACGAGTATATATAGAATTTATAAAAAATCCTAATACATAAATAAATCATCGTAAAAATATCACCCGTATTAATATCACATTTTATAGCCTGAGACTTCCCTCTAAGAAAAGTTTCCGAAAAAGAAAGAAATTTTATTTTTAAGGCTAAGCCTGTTTGACAAGTTTCTGACTTCTAGAGGCAGTGCATTCTATAATAGAAGCACATACATATGTCCTCAGAATAACATATATGCTACAATTTATAAAGATAAGATATAAAGATAAGATAGCTGGTGAAAAGACAATTATATTCTTCAAATGCGATAATCATAATGTTACTTCTTTTCTACGTCACGCCAAGAAGTCGCGAGTACCAGCTATGATTAATAATTGTCATTTAAGAGTATGTTATATTTGTACAAAAAATCCTGTGGATTATATAAAATAAACGACATTAAATACTTACACAGTACAACAAGTTCGACATCGTAAAAATCAGCTCCGATAATATTCTCGGCCACACAACGATATTGGCCGGTATGGTTCGGCCACAGCCTTGGTACGACAAGTTCCGACGCGTTTTCATTCGTTTTGAAACCAAACGGCAATTCGGTATAGTCTACTGAAATGTTGCCTCTGTATTGCCAGCTAAGAAACGGCTCGGGTTTACCTCTAGTTAATCTGTGAAAAGTATTTTTATGCTCTATTGTAATATGTGTTTTACTGTTGGTCCGAATGCTACTATCTAAGCAGCTGTAAATTTATATTCACCATAACTGTCAACGCCATCTAGGAATTATTAGTTACTACAAGGTTGGAGGTGTACGGCGCGGGGAGCGGCGGTTACGTCGTATATAAGACTTAATAAATTAGTCTTAGAATTAGTTATACTTAAACACTTAATAATAATAAATTAATCACTTTTCTGTTTAGAACCAAAACAGTCCAGAGATATTTTTGATATTGAATTCTCGCGCAGAATTTCATTAATGCACTGTTTTTTATTTTTCATTTTGATTTAGTTTACCACAGAGGATTAATGTTATGAAGTCATTAACTTTAATATAAAATGTATCTTAATGTTTAAATGGTACATTCTGAAAATAAACTTTTATTTTCGGCTGAATAAAAATGATGTAGTGCAAAAAAAAAACAATAGGCACGCATTATGTATTATTGTAAAATTTTGAAACTCTATATTTAGTAAGAAAAGTAAGAAAAAATTGAAATAGCGATTGCGATATAAATTCAACTCCAGAAAGAATAAAACAGCTGTAAATAAAGTTGTCAATAGACATTTGCTGCAAAAGTTGCGGGATAAATATTTTAAAAACAACACATTAAATAACTGTAAGTTTTTGATTCATTAACTTGAATTTTATTTGTATCACGGAAGGTATATTGGTAGTTCAAAATAAAATACGCACTTTGTAAAAATGAGTTAATAAATATACCCATGTTAATTTAGTACCAACATAACACTCTTAAATATAATCAAACTTTTTTTTTGAAGCAGAAATCTACTATTGGATGCAAATAAATACGATTTCTTATCTGATAATTAGAGATCGGACAATCGGATGCATATTTACCTAAAGTTAGTTTAAGACAAAGTATGGAAACGGCTTTTTATTGTTTTGTTAAATAAAAATCCCGGGATTGCGGAATTGGATAGCCGATGTTTATTTATTTACCTAATTTAGTTTTTGACAATGTATGGAACTGTCTTTTTATTTTATTTCCATAAATAAAAATCCCGGAATTCCGGTACTGTAGAACATTTTGGTAATGCAAAACTAGTCGGTAATATGAGCTTAAAAAATACCACGTGCTAATTTTGTAATTTTCAAACAATATCACTAAGTTAATTTTGCAGTCCCGTATTTTCCCGGGATTTTTATTTAACAAAATGTATTTTAAAAAGCCGCTTGCATATTTTGTGAGCCAAAAATTAACTTTAGGTAAATATGCATCCGATTATCCGATCTCTACTTATAATTTAGAAGTAGTTTTAATTATAACAATTAGTTAATTAGAATTAATACACAATCTCACCTACATGTTAGTTTAGCAGAGTCATTAGTGCGCGCTGTGATATGGGCGGGCTGTTTCCACAGAATTGGCGCCTCTAGAAAATAAGTCAATTATTATTGTCAATCGTAATTTCTCCGAAAATTTACGGTTTTTTCTTTTACGTAGATATTAGCAGAATTATCTTATTAATAGAAATTACACTCCCAGAATCAATTGTAACGTTGTAACGTATATTTTTCTAAAAGAGATGTTTACGTCTCGTTGTCCAACTGGCGCTAAGTCTGCTCTGTGGTTCACAGATATTATTCTATACTGTGGCACCGCATTCCTTTGCCGATTTTTTTCGCTCCGTTGCCGAATAAGCAGGCGGCCGGTAACGGTCGCGAGAATCATTCCAGACACTTAACGAGACCTTCTTCTCGTGTCAACTTTAAATTTTATAAACTTTCATATATTAGCGATCGTTGCTTATTACTATCATCATAAATAGTTTTTATAAACATTAGTTTGTATGTGGTAATCCCTACTTATCTAGGTAAGTGTTGAGCGTTTTATAAGTTATTGCTTTATCATGTGTTATCGGGTAGATTTGCGATCTTTTCTTACTGTTAGTGTTTAATGTAGCTAAAACATTTGATCAGCCATACATTTGTTTTTATAAATAATTACGCTAATGATATGTATCTTAGCGGACATTATTCATTATTATAATTTGGACTCATCTTTTGTATCATATTTTATGTACCTCCGCTCTGATTGTGATATTATCATACTAGCCACATTCACTAGTAAATTAGTTATTCTCCTCATCCTCACCTGCTTATGTTTCTTCATGCGCAGCTAGTGGTCACAATCATACGGAGCGAATTGTCTTCATATATAAGACACGGTGAATTATAAAATTCCAGGGTCCAAATACACGGTTGGCCAACCCTTGTTCAGAATTACCTGGACGTCCTCCTTCTGCTTTGAAGTCCTGGGAACTCCGCGGCCACTCCTCGCATTCTTGGATTTCGTCGCAGGGGAGTAATAGGCAAATCTACCTTCCACCAGATAAAGGAATTGTGACCGGTTCCTTACTCCGACCCGTTCAATAAATTTGTGTGCGTAAGGAAGATGAATCTTTCTTTTAATTGATTCCCTTAACGCCACACAATGTTGGTTAGCCATTACATATTATATCACTTTCTACCATATTTTGTTATAATTATCTATTTTATATTGTTATAATAGTTTGTCATATCTTTACTTTAATTGTAAATGCAAAAGTAACTCTTTCCGTCAGTCTCTCGCACTTCTTAGCCAAAACTACTGGAACGATTTAAATTAAATTTAGTACCTACAGAGATGTTCTAGATATTGAGACATAGACTACTTTTTAAAACAAAAATCCCCTATTTCAACCTCTTATAGCCCATAAGGGGTTGAAATATGGGTGCAGGTTTGTATGAAAAGTACGTAATTTTTAAGCTAGAATAGAAACTATTTATGCTAGAATTTTGAAACTATTTTATGCTTTTGATTAGATATAATTAAAAATCACATTCAAAAGTTTATAAAAATAGGGGATGAAAGTTTACGCTTGCCGTTCCGGGGGCTCCCTACATGCCTGAGGAAGGCCATCTCTGAAGTTTTTAGTGGGTAGGCCTCCCCCCCCCCCCTTTAAGTGCCTAAGCGGGAGTGGCACCGACGGATTGTGGCGGCCTGGCGTGCGCAGCTCGAACTACGGATCCGCGCGCGCCAGCGGGCCGTCGGTGCCGTACTCCCGCACCTCGAAGCTTGGCTCCACGGGAAGGAGGAGCTCACCTACCGATTGACTCAGATACTCACCGGGCACGGCTGCTTCGGTGAGTATCTGTGTCGAATAGGACGGGAGGGATCGACACATTGTCACCACTGCGCATCCGACCTCGACTCGGCCCAGCATACGTTGGCGGAGTGCCCCGCGTGGGCCTCCGAACGCCGAGTCTTGGTCGCAGAGATCGGGCGAGATCTGTCTCCGCCAGCATTGATTGCGGCAATGCTGGCGGACGAGGGAGGTTGGAGGGCTGTGGCCTCCTTCTGTGAGGCAGTGATGCTCCAGAAGGAGGCCGCCGAGCGGGGTCGGGAGATGGCCGATCCCGCTCGAAGAAGGCGGCGCCGGGCTCGGTAGCACAGCTGCGGCGCCGCCGCGGGTCGCCGGCGGGCGCGAGTAAGTCGCGACTGCTACGGCGACCCGGGATGGACCACGCCCCTTCCGTGGCCGGGGGGCGTCGTCGGTGGAGGAGACCGGGGGAGGTAGTAAGCCTCCCCCGAGGAGGGCTCCCCTGTGTCGACGGGGGAGCGGAGGCTGGGGGTTCTCGGAAGAAGCTTTCTGTTCCCGGGGGCTCCCTACAAGCCTGAGGAAGGCCATCCCTGAGGTTTTTAGTGGGTAGGCCTCCCCCTTCTGGGGAGGAGAGCCCCACATAACCCCGGCCCGCCACAGCCGGGGTATGCAATTTAATGCATTTTCCTCAGGGAAACAAAAAAAAAAAAAAAAAAAAAAAAAAAAAAGGCCTCCCCCTTTGTGGGCTAATTTTTTCTGGGTGCAATGAAATTATTTAAAATAAAGTAATGTAATAAAGTAATAACATTTATATTTTTATTACGTTGCCGTGTGGCGTCAGATCGGCCTTTACGCCGTTCGTGGACTCCGTGTGGCGTCAGATTCGGCCGTTACGGTGTTTTCGAGAATGACTCCACGCCGTACCAATTTAATAGACGTTGTGACGTCAAAAAAAAGGGTCAGAAACTACTGGACCGATTTTCAATAAACACAACTGGATAAGTTCTGATGCAATTTGATATTAACAATCTTAAAGATCCGGGGAAGAGAATAAAATTATTATGACCGCGGAAAAATATATCGTTCTTTTTGGAAAATCCGATATACAGCGGGCTGATTTCACATACACCTTTAAACTTCGCAAATGTATGCACTTTGTCTTACGGTGTTTTCTTTCACTGTAGATGCGACGGATAAATGGACGCACAAAGCTGTAAAATAAAAATTATTGCCGCATATCGAACGTATGAAGGAAGATATTTGATTTACCCAAATACCTACATAAAAAACATCCTAACATTTTTATTTTTGTAAATCAATAGATTTTGTATTGAGCCTTAATATTGAATACATGTTTCTTCTCCTCTGTATGATTATATAATTGCAAACTTACCCAACCCCACCACATTTAAGCTGCCAACTACTTTAACACTCTCATATACATTGTCAGCTAGACACTCATACTGGCCTAAATCTTCAAAGTCAACCATTAAAATAGTCAGGGTCGTATTGTCCTCGGATAAATGTACATTGGTGTTTGTCAATATTTCAGTGCCATTATGAAACCATTTCATATGAGCTGGAGGGTAGCTGTCTACTTGGCAGTGAACATCTATTTGGGAGTACAGTTCGACGGAACTATCTGTAAACAATAAATCATATTGTTTTCAAAGTAAATGGTCATTGTTGCAATTTTAAGTTGGCAACACCGATTTCTTGACGTTTGTTGTTACTTGTTGTTATTCGATGACTACATCGAATAGCAAAAAAAATATTGATTTATTGCAAATTTTAACAGTGATAAAATATTTATTCAATACTTGTGTATAACACGACTTATTTGCGTTATAGATATTTATTTAAATATTATTAACATGTTAAGTATTTGATAAAGTGTAATATTTGCAATTTTAACAAAAAATATTCATTTCATTTTATTGATTAAAATTCCTTATATAATTTATTCTAGAGTTATAAAAGAAAATAATTAACGTTTTATGGTCATATAGGTAAAAATATACTTTTTATATAATTTGGGTATTATGCGTCATTTCGGACCGCAATCTTGACATTTCTATATGTCATTTTTTTTCTCATAGAAGAAAGAACAGATTTTTCATAATTATGTTTTATGAACAATTTGAAACAAACTAATAATATCGTCATAATGAATATGAAAGTCACTTACCAGAAAACCCTTGAAGAACCGTCATAGATCTTCTTACGTTCACAGTAACGCCATCTTCGGCGATCCCCAACGGGTTTTCAGCGATACAGAAATACGTCGCCTCAACCGAATCTATAGAACTGTTCAGAGACAGTACACTGCGATACATATTATCGGCTTGCAACGTAAGCTGGAATCAAACAAAAATATTACACGGTAAAGTTATGGCCAATTAACTTCAAATGAAAAACTTCTTTTGCACGTTACATAATGTAGACGACAAAACAAGACTCAGATACTCACCGGGCACGGCTGCTTCGGTGAGTATCTGTGTCGAATAGGACGGGAGGGATCGACACATTGCCACCACTGCGCATCCGACCTCGACTCGGCCCAGCACACGCTGGCGGAGTGCCCCGCGTGGGCCTCCGAGCGCCGAGTCTTGGTCGCAGAGATCGGGCGAGATCTGTCTCCGCCGGCATTGATTGCGGCAATGCTGGCGGACGAGGGAGGTTGGAGGGCTGAACCTCCTTCTGTAAAGCAGTGATGCTCCAGAAGGAGGCCGCCGAGCGGGGTCGGGAGATGGCCGATCCCGCTCGAAGAAGGCGGCGCCAGGCTCGGTAGCACAGCTGCGGCGCCGCCGCGGGTCGCCGGCGGGCGCGAGGAAGTCGCGACCGCTACGGCGACCCGGGATGGACCACGCCCCTTCCGTGGCCGGGGGGCGTCGTCGGTGGAGGAGACCGGGGGAGATGGTAGCCTCTCCCGAGGAGGGCTCCCCTCTAGGCGGGGGAGCGGAGGCTGGGGGTTCCCGGAGGTGGCTTGGTGTTCCCGGGGGCTCCATACATGCCTAAGGAAGGCCATCCCTGAGGTTTTTAGTGGGTAGGCCTCCCCCTTCTGGGGAGGAGAGCCCCACATAACCGCCGGCTCGCCACAGCCGGGGTATGCAATTTAATGCATTTTCCTCAGGGAAACAAAAAAAAAAAAAGACGACAAAGCAAATTAAACATGTTCCAGTTTATTTTAATACACAGATTGAGAGTAGAAAAAAAGTTATCTAATATTGTTTCATATTTAATTTCATTGTATGATATTATTCTATAGATTTTTGATTGACATTTATAATTTGCTTAATTCAATGTAACTTTATTAATGTATAAAATGATTTCTTGTAATAATTAAATTTCAATGTTTTGTGTACATTTGCATCCACGGGCTGAATGCATCAGAGCATATATTTTTAAGACCTTTGTATAATTGTATGTGTTCTGCAAATAAATATTGATTGATTATTAAAAGTCTATATCAGTGACGTCACTTGCGTCGACACCCCTGCAACGATCCTTCTTCCAAATTCTTAGACTGCAACTTCAGATGAAGCCACAAAAGGGTGCAAATATGCATAGGTCTCAATAAGAATTACATAGGTATTTGTGCAGCTTGCGATTGAAACACGACTGGGACCAGGAGACGTATTTTTGAATCATTAGACTCACGTCTAATGATTCATTTATTTGGAATTCGAATACAAATACAAATCGTGCGCAAAATTATTTTTTACTGCTTACAATTTTTTAGATTTTTGAATCACTCGAATTTAGTGGTGTCATTAAAAACTAATTCATTAAATTCCGTTTCACGCAGAAAAATTTAAAATCACCGGCGACGACCCACACGTGAAACGGATCACTGTTAAGCTCACTTCAGCGTTGGATATTCTACTAGTAGAAATCAAAAACGAGTGGGTTGAACCACTCGTTGCACAACGCACGAAATGAAAGTTCACAAATAGTGAATTCGGTAATTCGTATACGAATCTCACGATTTCGAATGCGAATTGGTTTCCTATTGTTTCAAAATTTCGTCTCCAGGAGACCTATTTTTGAATTACGAATGCGATTTCGAAATTACCAGACTTTGAGGTCACGGATTCCTAAATATCCAATTTTTGAAAGTCGATCGCAGAGCTGCCAACATAGATAAAGTACACACATAAATGTAAGAGTTCGGTTCCACGCAGAATGTAGCCGCTGCCGGTTATTGCCAGCTTAACCATTATGGTTATTATATATATACACACACATATATATATAGACTGAAAAATCAACACATCAACTTCAGATTCTTGTCAATATGTTCTCTAAACAAAACACAGATAACATTTCCACAAGTATGACTTGATTACGAGTGGGTGAGGGCACTCGTAATGAAATCACACCTGTGACTAAGGTAGTCACATCAGTGATATTCAAAAATAAGAATTATTGAAAATCGGTGATTTCGAAGTCGCATTCGTAATTCAAACATAGGTCTCCAGGTGCCGTATTTATATAGGTTATATATTTAGGTCCAATTTTTTGTTTTATGAATTGTTAAATTTTACAAAAAATAATTGTAATATATTGACAACGTGTCAAAAATTAAAATATGCACGATAAAAAACTTTACCAACAATGTTTTGTAAATGTATTTGGGCTATATGAAATTAGCATTACAAATCAAAACAGTATAGAAAAAGATGACAAAACTTACAGAATGATTGAGAAAGTTCTCTGTCTCTCTGTGCCAAAGTATTCGAGGCATCGGCTTGGCCTCAATGTTACAAACCAGATCAAGACCCGTACCGTTCAGAATCGTTATGTTCTTGTCGCCCTGAATCTGTGCTGACGGCTGTATCAATAACTCTATCTCTACGGAATCGCTCACTGTAAACAATGTGTGTTTATTATTATTATTGTCGCTTATACCACGAGTCTTTAAAAGACACGGTCCTTTATAAGACGTGCGCGGGGATACAGGAGACGTATTTTTGAATCATTAGACGTAAATTTGGAATTCGAATACGAATACAAATCGTGCGCGAAATTATTTTCTACTGCTTACAATTTCACAGATTTTTGAATCACTCGAATTCAGTGTTGTCATTAAAAACAAATTCTTAATTAGACTCCGTTTCACGCAGAAAAATTATATTATATACGCAATATTGACTTATTACCTATTTACAAGCTTTACATTAACCAAAGTAAATTTATCACTGTCAACGTCACTTCAGCGTTGGATATTCTACCAGTAGAAATCAAAAACGAGTGGGCTGAACCACTCGTTGTACAACGCACGAAATGAAAGTTCAGAAATAGTGAATTTGGTAATTCGTATACGAATCTCACGATTTCCAATGCGAATTGGTTTTCTGTTGTTTCAAAAATTCATTAATCGATTAATCGGGCATTATGAATAATGCCCGATTAATCGCTTGGCTCATAACATATATATCTAGAATCATGTTGAAGTTACCAAGAAGTAGAGTTTTTATATAGAGATATGGTTTTCAATTAATTATAGAAGAAATCGCGTCCGCGGTGATACAACAACAGAATGTTTAATGTGTCGAAATATAAATGACAAAATTCAAGATGGCCGTTGTATAGTACTAAATCGATTTATGATAAATCTAGTTTCGTTCTTCATGCTACGGGGACAGGTCCCTACTACGAGTAATATTACAAACGCAACAGTTTGATGGATGTATGGATGACAGTTTGTATGGATGGATGTTTGTTCTCTTTCACGTAAAAACAACAGAATATATTTTAATGAAATATATTTTATATACCACGATGGTGGCAAACAGGCCTACGGCACGCCTGATGGTAAGTGGTTACCGTAGCCTATGGACACTTGCAACACCAGGGGTGTCACTCGCGCGTTGCCGACCCTTTAAAAACCTATTTACTCCCCTTTTGAAGAACCCCATACAGGGGTAATTACAATATAGCTCAGGGCAATATAGCGCAGCAACCTGCGGCCCGCGGACCAACTTTGGCCCGCGAACATATTTAAAATTTATATGGTGGCCGGCCCTAATTCAAACGTTTTAATGATATTTATCAAAATATTTATAATGACATTCATTACTATAGTAAATAGCATTAATGAAATGTCCAATGACATTAAACAGACATTAAATGAAAAAATAAAAGATTTTCAGTGGTATTCACTAGCCGTCGATGAGAGTAAAGATTTAACTGACAGTTCCCAATTATGCATTTTTATAAGGGGAATTGATAAAAAATGTAATATTACTGAAGAAGAAATGCGAACAATTGTTTTCGAAAATGTCTTTTTTAAAAATCCAAATACAGATCGCGAATTACAGACGAGAATTTAGAAAGTAGCTTAGTATTTGCTACTACTAAAATTGAACCTGACATAAGTACCTTATGCATAAATAAGCAGTGGCATTAATATAATTGTACGACTTATTATTAATTTTTTGTAATGTTGTAGTGCTGTAATAAAAAGTATTATAAAAGTTAGGCATCCCTAAGTTTTATGTGTAGCATAGGGGAAGTGGTGCCTCGGCCGAACAGTTTTCAGTTTGTTGTTGATACATTTATATACATATATGTATATCAGTATTTATATTTTGTTTTTGTATATCGCTCATCCAAAAGAATATTGACATAATTACCAAAAAGTCGAAAATGAGTTTTTGATACCATAACTTCGTGTTTTGCACGTTTTATCTGTGGTAAAAACGACAGAATTTTTGTTCCATTAGTTTCCGACAGAGAGAGTCACTGTCGTTATGGTTTTGGCCTATTATTCGTAAGGTAACGCGGAAACACAGACTCATTGTGATATATTATAAACTCCTACCAGTTTTTATGCTTCTTAATGATCATACTCTTCTTCGATAAGTACAAGTACTAATGGTACCTGGTTAAAGGTCTGTCACGCTATTATTATAAATTGATCTCATTATTATTATAAACACTACCAAGGTACCTACTTAGATAGATTTATTATTTTTAATATTAGATTTACTTAGAATTGTTTAATAACAGTTTATTTTTGTTTTCTTATGTTAAGATTTTTATAAAATAAAATTAGTTAAGCTTTTGAAAAAGTTTACGTTTCAAATTCATAAAATGTATTATAAAAATAAAACAAATTAAGAATTATGTAGTTTAAATTCATTATTTATTCCCATATCCAAACCTGGTATAATGTCATAATTGTAATATTTACATTACAAAATCTCATAAATGTACGTCCGGTTTGTATCATTTGGTATTTTTTAATAGTTATCTTGAGGTTTCTCGCAAACTTTTTATGTAATATTATTGTTAATAAAGTAATACAACATAACTATTAAAATATATCGATAGAATGATTGGAAATACACAATATTTTCGATGTCAAACTTTTAAAACGCTCTCCTGAAAAATCGCAAAAACGTAATTACGTCAATATTCTTTTGGATGAGCGATATATACTTTATATAAGTATAATTATATTTATTTGAAAGTATTTTAAATATTTCTTCGTACTCCGCTTGACACTTTGTGTATTCTACCGTGACAACGATAGTTATAGCCTCATGCGGCTATTTTTTTACTATTATTATAATTTTATCTGCTCATTTCAAAACTCTACTCACTCAAAAAAGGTGATGGCTGAAAATCTGTTATTTGCCTAAATTAGGCAAATATTTAGCTGAGCCTTGACCTTTTGCTTTCTGCAGCATACATATATTTATAGTGTTTGATTGTACTTTTGTTTTTTTCTTGATTATTACCATTTGTTTTATTAGATATTTATGTGTATTTTGCAGAATTTAATAAACGTTTTTATCTATCTATCTTATAAATTAATTATCAGAAATATTTAATATTTGTTCAACTTCAGAAAATTTCTTCACCGTTTTCTGAGAACAAAATTTTCATTTACCTACAAAATCAACGTTAATGGCCCGCTCAAGTTTGGTTGTTTTCAATTTTGGTCCGCATTACAAAAAAATCCCTGAATATAGCTTATACATCGGAATAACACATAGGCTGCAATTTATACAGATATACGACACCAGCTAGCAAAGACATAACTATATATTGTTACTAGTTCATAAGTTAGTAATTACTAAGGGCTGGCTTCACCGGTTGCTGATAAGGTCTCTGATAGCATAACTTTCTCTTATCTGTCATATTAAATGCAATTTTCGGTTTCACAGGTCTCGGATAGAGGTATCTGACATATAAAGTTGCCTGTAACTTAATGGTCACATGAATTGGCTGATAGCGTTGTTATCTGTAAGATCTGTCAAAGAGAAAAATATTTGATAGACATAGCGCGAAAAGAAAAAGGTTTTCTATTACATGCTTTTTTTCTTCCACGAGGGAGACCAGGAGCTCCATTTCCTCCCTCGAGTAATTGATGTTCCTCTCTCGTTTATTTTTTGGAGAAGCCATTATATTCTTAGGAAAATATTATTAGAAGAATTGAAAAGTGGCGCCAACACAGAAATGACAACAGTTTATGTCATCAATAGCGCGTTTCGTTCTTATTCAATAAAGTTTGAATAAAAATATATTACGTATTAGAATTTTATTAGCACATAGTAAATATTCACAATAACAGTACAAGACAAATCTAGAACATATATTTATTAATTTCGATAACAATATGTTTAAGATATTAATATTTATTTAGTTTTTGAAAACACCGGTAATTAGGTTAGTGAATCGAAACGTTAAAAAGCGACGTTGCCGTTTCGTGACTTAATAACCTGTCGGCAAATTTATCTATCATTTATTTTATCTGTCAGTTAGATGGTGAAACGAAAAAAAAATTCAGTAACCTTTATCTATCGGATAGCGTTATATGTCAGACAACTATCTAAGAAATTATCAGCAACCGGTGAAACCGGCCCTAAGTCTTTTTGTTATTACTAACACAATTATACGTATAGTTAACCGAATTATTTTATACTGGCTGACCCGTGCCCACTTCGTTGGGCGTAATATTAATAATCCCCGAAGCGAGCACGAACGCGAACCGAATTAAACCCGATACCATCGCCTTCACACTTACCACGATGGGTTTACTTATTTTCATAAAGATTCATAAATTTTGGTAATATATGACTAATAATACGACCTAATGATTTAAATTATTTTATTAATATTAAAAATTTAATTATCTATACTAATATTAAAAAAAAAATACTTTTTGTTACTTAAATATAAAAGTTAGACATATGCTGTCTTTGAGTTTTTTGTAGGCATTTTCAAGCTCCACATCTTTTTTCTAGAACTCAAAAATATATATTTCATAATAGGGGTCGTAAACCTCACTACATATCACCAAGGGGGGGCTTAAAAATGCTAAAAAAAACATCACGTGATTAATGGACGGCCCCTTAGAAGATTACACAACGAAAACAAAACTTAACATACCTGCATAAGCTCCTCGGAAACCGTAACAATTCCAGCGTCCTCCCTCTGTTAAGTTGGCAACTTCGTAAATACCATTATATGTATCGTTCACTAATATATCCATGATTATAGAATCGTTCGGGGCCCTCCATTGAACCCTGTCTGCTTTCTCGACGTAGCAGATCAGCTGAATACTGGAGTGCCGAAGCTTCTTTATATTATGAGGACCCAGAATTTGTACCAACGGTCGCGACTGGACTGTTATATTTGTTGATTTCGAAGCTTGTCCGCCTGGTTTGAAAATAAAATACGTTTTTGTGTTTTCATTGCTCTAGTACTGCACATTGTAGAGACAAAATCATTTTACTGTGTGTAAATATTTGTGTAGTTCCTTTTGTACGAGCCATCGCACAGAATTATCATTCTTAAGCATCACATCATTAATGTAGCGAAACACAACCCCTAACACCTTTGTTTTATACTACTTACAAAGAGTTCTTTGCATGTTGTAGTTTCGGTATAAAACAGTCGCATTCGAATTCAAATTAAAAATCATTTATTCAGTCTGGGCTGTTACAAGCACTTGTGAATGTCGAAAAGCTACGCCATCGATTCGCAAATCTACGGCGGGAGACCTTGTACTGAGAAGAACCGGCAAGAAACTCAGCAAGGGCTGTTTTTTTTCCTTGTATTAAATAGATACAGAGTCGTCAATTTGGAAAATGACTTCAATATTGATAATTCATGAAGTCACTTTCCATTACATAATATAATTAATAAAAATTTATTTTGAAAACATGCCTATATTACATCAGTGCTCCAGTTAACTCGTGTCCTTATTTGTTCGCCTTTCCTTTTGATATTCAGATATATATGTTCCACATAGAAAGTTATTAGTAGGTAGGTAATAAATTATTACCTTAAATTATTTAATAACTAAAGTTTAAACCTAAACACATCAATGATAAAAATATTCAAGAATTTATTGTATATTTGATTGTTGTATGTTTCTCTTCATAAGTGTGTAGATGAATTAAAAAAAAAGCTTGTTTTTAAAAAGGTTTTATTTTTCTTTAATTTTTTCTAGTTATTCTTGGCAAGTTCTTTTATTTGATACCCATATTGTAGGAGTGCATTAAAAATAATTGGTCCGCCATATTGTATACGCCGCCATGTTGGATTTAGAATGACGTCACATTATTTTTCTAGTTATTCTTGGCAAGCCCTTTTATTTGATACCCATATTGTAGGAGTACATTAAAAATAATTGGTCCACCATATTGGATACGCCGCCATGTTGGATTTAGAATGACGTCACACAGTTAATCATGCATTGTCATCCGAACTAAACGTGTATACCAAATTTCAGCTCAATCGGAAACCGGGAAGTGGATCAAATTTAAGTTGCAAGATTTGATTACAGAACGACAGACAACGGGACAGGTGAAACTAAATAAAAGCTTGTAAAATAATAAGTGACGAAATTAATTACCTATATAACGAGAGATTATTCAAACATGTGGTTATATGGCGAGCCTCGGTTCATATATATTTTTTTGTTTATTACTAAAATCACTTCCATATATATATATATATATATATATATGTATATTACCTTTATTTGCAGCTTCACACGTGTAAACACCGCCGTGTGTCTCATTCACGTGTGATATTACTTCATTATATGTATACAAGCCGTCCTCTTTCGGCGTTATGTCTGCATTTGAGACTGAAAAAGGTAAAAGAACAATTAACGAAAAAAATGTTGAGTAATTACCTACAATTATACTTTCGCAAATCTTCAGAATTATATATTGATTTATCTTATCTCACTTATAAAATCAATCATAATAGTATACAGTATTTAAAGTATGTTATAAATACAATACATATTTCAAATAAACCAGATGTTAAGGTAAAAAAAGCACATTTTACAGCAAACGTTTGCTTGAAAAAGCATAGTAAAAAATCATTTGTGATCACTAGAGATCGGATAATCGGATGCATATTTACCTAAAGTTAGTTTAAGACAAAGTATGGAAACGGCTTTTTATTGTTTTGTTAAATAAAAATCCCGGGATAGCGGAATTGGATAGCCGGATGTTCATTTATTTACCTAATTTAGTTTTTGACAAAGTATGGAACTGTCTTTTTATTTTATTTCCATAAATAAAAATCCCGGAATTCCGGTACTGTAGAACATTTTGGTAAATACGTATGCATAGTTGTATAAATGAACCCGGAGTCTCGGTCTTTTGAAAATAAATACCACGTGCTAATTTAGTAATTTTCAAACAATATCACTACGTTAAATTTGCAGTCCCGTATTTTCCCGGGATTTTATTTAACAAAATGTATTTTAAAAAACCGCTTCCATAATTTGTGAGCCAAAAAATAAATTTAGGTAAATATGCATCCGATTATCCGATCTCTAGTGATCACACGCTTGCCATGACACAAAATTATTTAAGCATTGAGTCTTATTGGCATTAGCAAAAGCAAATCGTGTGTAACACAGAGGTATAGATTTGCAAACGGAAATTACTTCATATGAAGCTACTTCTTCAATATCTTACCAACAATAGTGGTAAGTCCAGGGCCGGTGAACAAAATCTGCATTTTGGTTAAGATCGCTTCGCTGACAACGCGACAGGACACGGTAACCTCTTGGCCTATCGTCAACGTAATATTTCCAGGCTGAATCGTCACCTCTGGCGGATCAACTGTCAACAAAGATTTTCTAACTCTATAAAGAATTATACAGAACTATGTACAAATGCCGTATGCATTTTTATCGACGTTAGATAAATCGTTTTTCGTGGGATATAACTGCCATCTTGAATAGTAGATTGCTTTATAAGGGTGGAAAGGAATCAATCCGAGGCTATAGTCCGAGTAGGGTTTGATTCCTTTTACCCGCGTGTAGCACTCTACTTTTCATTTCGAATGCAAGGAAAATAAAAAATAGCTTTCAGAAAATTACTTTATATTCCTTGCATCTCGCCACTTCATAAAGTCGGAATATGTATTTAAATATCTTTCCTTTGAATTTTTTCGCAAAAGATTTTCGAGTATTGTATTTGCTTCGTTCGTGACTGAATCTGGAGCCGATACTTCAGAATCGCTTAAATTCATTGTTTTTCTTAAGTACCTAAATCACACAATCAAGATTTCAGATTCGTCTCCCGCCAAAATTATCTTTTTCACAGGTATTTTTAAATTTGGAACACATCGCGTTACCTTTTACTGACAATTCAGCCTAATACTTTTATTATCATTGCACCAAAGATTGTATGTACGTAACCTAATTCAGTTCTATTTTTAAAATTTTACTTTCCGCCCTAAGGAGGGAAGTAAATAGTATGAGAATTTCCCGCCCGCTGGTGGGAACTAGCGTTTTCCTCCCAATACACAGATCAAGAAAACGCTCCTTTCCGAGCATGAGGAATGAAAATTTATTTGACAGTTCATAGTCATGCTACTTTTATAGTACGGTAGCGGTCAAAAAGTGTTTACCAGTTCTGAAATTTGATTCTATATCACACTTTTTGCACTAAAGTCAAAAATGCCATATCAAAATACATATTACCTTTTCAAAGTAAATATGAAAAAAGACACATAAAGAGGATACAACAAAGAAGCAGCCATAAAAATACCTAATTTCTTTGAAATGACATGACATTTGTCGTAAAATTTATTTAATCGTCTTTTGAACTTGTTTTGTCTTTTGAACAGGAACAAAATATTTCGAAAAACTATTATTAAATACAAAATAAAATGGCAACTTTAACCCTGGAGCCAAGGGCTGAAATTACATTTCTCTTCGAAGATGGAAATAATATTAGTGCTATATCACGAGAACTCAATATATCGCGATTCACAGTGAGGTTTTGGATTCGGCGTCATAGCGAAGAAGGGCAAATAACTGATCACAGAAATAATTCAGGACGACGTCCGATACTACCACGCAAATAACAGCAATGATTCGTCGTTATGAAGAGAACGGTTTCACACCAACTAGTTATTTTGCTAGTTTATATCGGACAATCCGACGAGCCTTGCACAGTGTTGGACTACACTACAGGCACCATAAAGTGGAGCTGCAACCTCACCACAAAACAGCTCGGCTCAACTTTGCGCGGCAATACATCGATTTTGATTGGTCGAATATTATATTCACCGTTGAAAAAACTTTTAAATCAAGCCAAATTGGTAGATTATCTTTATGGTGCTATAATCGAACTCAGTATGACGATGGTCATATCGTGCCTCAAAATGAATCGGGTCGCATAACAGTCAACTTATGGGGTTGGATGAGCCTCGACGGTGTCGGAGAACTGGCATCCTTAGAAAATAGGGCGACTGCCATTAATTATGTGTCGCTTATGGAAGAAGTCATGCTACCTACTGTTCGCGTCGTGAATCCTGAAACAGAACATTCGCCTGTAACATTCGTCTCATTGAATGGCCTGCTCGTTTTGCTGCTTTAAATCCTATAGAAAATTTATGGGGACTCATGGTTCAACACTGGGACTGTCAAATTGAAAGAAACCCTCAAGCTCTTAAATCACACTGTGCTCGAGTATGGGACGACATTAGAGGGACCGATCTATGCGTGCGTCTTGTTGCAGCAATGGAAGATAGACTACGTGCCGTCATAAGCGGGACAGATGGTTATACTAAATATTAAATGAAGATTTTTAAAATTTATATATTATTCTTTCTTCATATTTATGTTAAAAATCTTGAGGGATGGTAACTCAGTAAATCTTATCTTATATCTTCCATACGGGGGGCCGTCGTTTGAATAAGGGTTGCAAAGGTCAAACGGCAGTCGCTTTATAAATTCTGAATCATGGTCTAAGCGTATTCCAGGGCTCCAAAGCGGCAGCTTTGAACGTAAACGGGAACACACTAAAATTACATTATGCGATTTTTAGATTAAAAATATTTCTTTATATCAAATATTGATAGTTCATCTCCTGGTGTATCCGTAGACTACGATCAGAAGGCCTCTTAATGACATTGATTGGGGGCGCTGTTCCATTTGAAAATGTCAAAAAGACTGACACTTGTAAAAGAAATAGCATTGGTTCTGGTTTTTGCCACGTGCCCAATAAGGGTTGTACGACTTTACCTTACTGTATTAGCTGCTAACTATCAGCTGTCATATCATTGAAAAAGATACCATATCTATGATCAATATTATTTAATAGACATACAGAACTTATCACATACATGTGTGCGATTATGATCCTTAAGGTGGTAAACACTTTTTGACCGCGACCGTACATTACGTTATTAGCGCGTTATAACATGCGAGGCGGAATTTCGTAATTGAGCCGAGTATGTTATATAACCAATACGCACGTATATCGTACGACGTTTTTTAACTCATTTGCGAAGAAACATAAAATTTAAATAAACTCAAATCTGTGAATGCACACTGTTACTTTTCACCGATTGAGTCGTTGATCAAACACTAATATCATAATGTACTATTTATATCACAAATAAAAAGTTAAGAAAAAAACACCGGTAGCACTCCGGGAGTGCCGGCAGAAGTGAAAACTTCAATATTAACGTTGTGTTTAATTATAAGTACAAAAGTACTATCATTTATGAGGTAGAATACAATGTCTTTTTATTGCGCTATCGTACACAAATATGACAGACATTCGCGCAAGCGCCCTGTGCCTCCTAAACGGAGCAGCACACAGCACGGTAGAAAGAGTGGGAGACACTAGTTCCTCTTCCTTCCCCTCGATCTTACGCTTTTTCGATCAGCATCACGTGACCCTGACGCGAGTTTGGAAGTTTAATTTTACCCATACAAAAAGTGCTCAGCGCCGACAACATTGAAATGAAAATGGGTTTCTTAGAACATAAATTAACAAACTGAATTGAGAAGTAACAGTTAAGATAACCGTTTGGACATTCGGCTTCCCAGTCTTTATTAATATTATGCTATGCTTCGCCAGCTTATGAGATCAAACTCTACAGGAACCCGAAGAATCTGGTATTAACTATTTCCAGAGGATGATAATCGCCCTCCCTTGTTAGGAGTCTACAGCTATAATATGAATATATGTGGGCCGATCCCGGCGGCACTGCAATGCCGGGCCGACCCGTGACGGGAGTGGAGCGAGCCCCGAACATCCCATCGCTTTACAAAAATCAGTTTAATATACTGGTCCCTCAATGAGGGAACTTTCAGATATTAAGCTGAAAAGAACAGATACTACACTTTGATCTTAGCCAAAAGGCCGAGAAGCGATACCGAAACTGTCGGGACGGTCTTCTCGCCGCAGTGATGCGGCGGGGGAACTGCTCAGGGCTTATTGCCCTCTTCAGTGGTGGCGCTCGCCGCCCGTGACAACGGGCGGGGCATTGGGGCGGCCTTCTAGGCCTCGGCGTCTGCTGCCCTTGAGCTGCTGGTGGCCGTTTTCAGGAAAACGCTGCAGAGCTCAAATAAGCATTTGAAGAGAGTAAGCTCGGGGCTTACTCTCGATTTAAGCTGCTTCAGTGTGGCCTTAAGCGTGTCCGCACACAGCTTGTGCAGGTCGCTAGGCCATTCACTTTCACTATCACTTCGTTTGGTTTCACTTTTGTTTTTGTTTTTATAAACACATTCGGCTTCGCGTTCACTGTCACTGTCACTTTCACTTTGATAGCGCTCAATGTCAATGTTACTTACGGCGTCGTTTTCGCACTGGCCTTGTGCGGATGGCTGTGCTGCAATGCTCGGCTTCCCCTTGATAGTAGGGGCTGTCGGTTTGGTGGCTTCCTGGCTCTGTGGTCTTCTTGGGGAGCGCTTTTTAGCTCTCCTGCGCTTCGGCCTCTGGTGATGGGTGGCGTCATCCTTGGCTTCGCTTGTGCTGCGCCTCTGCACTCTTGGGCGGGGCGGGGCTTCATTTTTGGTTCGTTGGCGGCGGCCATCAGCGAGTGTGGCGCTGACGGCTCGCTTTCTTCGACCGCGATGGTTGCTGGTGGTATTACATCGGCTTTCCTGTTGGTGGTGTGGGCTATCGTGGTTGCACGTCTGTTACGCGCCTCTCTGTGATAGGCCGGACACTTGGCCAAGTTGTTGGCCGTGTGTGGCCCACCACAGTTGGCACACGTGGGCGGCTCTGCGAGTGGCCTCGGGCAGTCTTTAGCGGCGTGTGGCTCGCCGCACCGGACGCAGGCGATCTGGCGGTGGCAATGTATCGAGGTGTGCCGGAAACCCTGGCAGCGGTGGCATTGGGCGGGGCCCTTCTTGCCCCGCCATGCCTCCACCGCGACTCCCGGCAGCCCCAGTATCTCCTCTTGATAGTAAATCTTTCTAATGTTGGGCGTCTTCGATAGCCGGACATGGAAGATCTTCCTGTGTCGGCCATGCTTGGAGTCGAAACACTTGATCCACTCCGGGGCGAATCCCTTGAGCTCGAGGTCCTCCCAGAGGTGGTTCGGTGTCGTAGTTGCAGGAAGCCCCTTAAAGGCCAGCTTCAGGCTATGTTGGCTGCTTGGGGAGTAGCTGAACCAAGAGAGCTGTTCGTCATGCTCGATCTCGGTCAGGTACTCCATGATAGCTTCATATTCCCCGGCTGACTTGGGGAGGAATCTGAGCCCCCTTTTAAATGCCTGGGCGTTAACGGGATGTCCCAGTCGCTCCATGAGCACTTTAAAATGTCGGGGCCAGTCTGGCAGCTCCTCGACGACAATCGGTGGATGTTTCGTCGCAGTGGCTGTCCTGTTTCTCTCGGTTTTCAATGGTGCTGCAGTTGGCATCGGCGATCGTGTCGGCGTTCGCGACAATGTCAGCGATCTTGTGCCCGTCGGCGTAACGTCGCACAGATCTTCATTCGGTGTTGCTTCTGGTGTCGGCGATCGTGTCGGCATTCGCGTCGGCGAAGGCTCGAATGACGATCGCGACGGTGTCGGCCATCTATTGTTTGTCGGCGAATCGTCGCGGGGCTCGTTCGCCGACATACTCGGTGTCGGTGTGCAGGTGGCGTCAGTCGGTTGATCGGTTGGCGTCGGCGTGTTCACCCGCGAGCCGTCGCGAGACGCGTTGGCCGACAGCAATGGTGTCGGCATTCGCGTCGGCGGGGCTTCGCGGGGGGCCGTCTTCTGCGGTTGCAGTGCTGGTGTTGGTGACATCGGTGGTGAGATTGGCGTCGGCTTGACTGTAGGCATCGGTAGAATTTTATATAAATTCTTCTTAATGGGCCGCATGCTTGGTGGCTCTACGATTTCATTGTTATCTTCAATGAGCAGGTTCCATAGGGTGATGTATTCCCACTCCGTCTCTGGAGAGAACGCTATGAAGCGTCCTCTTGTGACTACTGCATCGATGGCGTGTCCTATCTTGTCTTTGTAGTTCTCCAGCTGATCAGGCCAACGTTTAGGATTTGATACCGAAATTGGCTAACTCGAAGATTATATACCCGCTAGTAATTATTTCTTCATCGCGTTATAGAATCTATTCAGCGACATCTAGCGGTTTACAGGTGAAGCTTCTATATTAGTTATTAAGCATGCTTGTAACGATGGTACCGCAGCGACATATAATAAAAAGCAAAATAATCATAAGGCGGTCGGGTTAATATGGGGGAACAATATTATCACAACAAACAATGCGAGTCAGCTTTTAAACACAGAGTACATTAGTATATGCTGCGACTTTTAAACGTATAGTAAAACAGATACTCGTACAGGTAAAAAAATCCTCTGAACTTTTAAAGCATAGTATCAGTGACAGTAGATACAAAGATCTGTTTTCTAATCGTATCTACAAAATACGTCAAATAGAAATGAACTCCAAGAAGTCCTATTATAAATGTTCATTCTGTGAGATTAGGCATATCGAAGCGTCTCGATAACTCATTGAAGGTCACGCGTCCACAATACTGTGTTGAAACTCAACTAAGCGATTATGATAATTTTACTATTTTTTTTATATTTCTAGGGACTAATTCGGTATCGCTGTATCCGTATATATTTATATGTAGTTTTTATTGAAAAAAATAAATTGATTAGTATATAATAAATTGAGAAAATAAATTGATGCTTTAAAATTATAAAATCATTATTCCTCATTAAGTAACAATTATTATGGTATATAAATTTTGTTAGTACGAGTAGATACGTAGATACATAGAAAGAACATATTCGCAGTTAATTTAAAGCGAATTTCGATTTTTTTTTGTTTAGAATAAGATTGTTGTTTATTCTATATTAAATCAATATTAACTAATGTTGAAACGGCAAAAATTATTTATTTCAGCTACTTTCATAGAGTTACGTCCTATGGACTGCTGTTATGGGGATCAGCGGCTAACATTGAGAGTATTTTCCTTTTACAAAAAAGAGCGATTCGTGCTATTTACTGTTTACGAGCTAGAGAATCCCTGAAAGAAATTAATATTTTAACTTTAGCTAGTCAATATATATATATGATAATTTAGTTTTTGTATATAGAAACTATAATAAATTCAATAAAAACAGTGATCTACATAATGTGAATACTAGAAACAAAAATAAACTTGCCATTCCAATGTTCAGACTCCATAAAACTAGCTGTTCGTTCTTGGGGAAATGTATATCTATGTTTAACAAGCTTCCGCAAAGTGGCATTGATTTATAAAGTAAGTGACTATCTAAATGATCACAGTATTTGGGAATAGGGACACTATTCATAGAGCCACGTTTGGTAACAACATTATTTATAATATTGTATTTTTTTTTTTTATATGTGTATGTAAACATACATACGACTGTAATCGTATTAGGTTTGATTGTATCTTATACTATATTGTATTTTTATATTATATTATTATAATTATTAACATTGAAAAGAGGAGATAAAAAATAGACCTTCAGAGTTTCTTGCCTGTTCTTCTCGAGAAGGCTCTCCCAATTTCCGAACAGGTGTAGAGTCGATAGTTGTTTTATTTTTTTTCCTTGTTCGTACGTACTAACAAGGTTTTTGTGTTTTTTAAGCTTTTTTTTTTTGTTTTCCTTGTTTTGACGTCAATAAGTGCCTGTAAAGGTCTATGTTGAATAAAGATTATTTTGATTTTGAATAATATTTCAAAATTCCGAAGACACTGCCGAACTATACGACTATACAAGAGATAAAAATATTTTTTTTAATGACATTTATGTTGTCACAGTAGTTCATTACAGGAGTTCAAGAGGGTTATTTTAAAAAATTAAGCATAATTTAGAAATAGCGAGACCGTTACGAACTATGCCATCTTTGTTTTTGTGAAAAATTATCTAAAATTGGTAATTTTACTCAAGAATCGCATTCGAGATGTATCTAACAATATCGACAAATAAGTATACGTTAGCTGTTACAAATCTGTGGCAAAAAGTGGCCGTTTCCGCAATTTAATGCAACACTGTGAAGCAGTACCTTTATGAATGCAATATAATGCAGTATTGACATTCAAATAACATATTTCATTATAGTTATGTATCACTATCACCATAGTCATAGTCACACTATCATCAAGTCATAAGAGAGCAAAATAATATTTTTATTTACTATTTGGAATCACGAACGGGTCGCCAAAGAAAAAAATTGATCCCCCTACGACAAATACGCAAATTAGTAATTCAAAATTGATTTTAATCAGTAAAATTAAATGTTATTGATAAATTTGAATTTGAAAAAAGAACACGTATTTGGCGGGAATACGTTATACACTACCGCTCAAAAGTATTTGGCCACCTGGTAAAATATATTTTGTAAAAGTGTGATTAAATGAAACTACATCATAAATGTTGTTTTCTTGACATAACAATAATCCATTTTTTAAATTTTGGACTCATCACAATGAAACCTAACAAATAGTTTTTTTTAATGTATTGTTTATAACTTATACAAAATGCCATATACTTTTTGAGCAGTAGTGTACCTGCCAAACTACAGTTAATGATAGTAATCATACGTTTTTGCATTGGTTCTTTTTGGTCCCTTTAATTCATACTTCTTTTTTGTTTCCTTTTGGCTCCACTGATTTGTACATTAGCCACAAAGAAGATACATTCATATTGCGCATTTCCATATTCAGCTCCAAATTCAAGTTCGGACAAAAGAACCCAGCTTATGCGACGTTTTTGGTTTAAGATATTTGGTTATAACTATATAGACTCTTTTGTTGATCATTTTGATAATATTATTTCGAAAGCTTTTAAAATGTTGGGATTCATCTGGCGAAACTGCAAAATGTTCAAAAATCAGCAAGCGCTTATTTGTATAAAAGCTTGCTGATGACTCAAGACCACTCCGTACCAAAGCAAGGTATACTTGTGTATATCATGCTTTGGTACGGAGTGGTTTTGAGTACTGTGCTAGTGTTTGGAACCCTCACTACCAATATCATATTGATAGGATCGAGAGAGTTCAGAAACGGTTTATGTTCTTTTTAACAACTCATTCTAAAATACTTCGCTGCCTTACTTCCTATCACGATAGACTAAAATATTTTTCATCCCACCACCTCGGAAAGTGTAATTTTGCGCTTCGAAATCTGGCTGGAAAATTCTATTTTATTCGCTTGAGCGGCAAAGTAGATTTGAATTTAGAACATCACATATAATGAGTACTCAATATAATTGTAAATTCAAAACGTCATTAAACCTATTTAATGTAACCTCTATGGTGCCAAATTTATGATTAGAACTTTTTAAATTGAGAAAAAATTTAAATTTGGAACCTTCTTGGTTTTTTTGTTTTATTTGCGTGCTTCGCGCCATTCTAGTTGTTCACGTTTTATTGCTTAATATAATTTGTCATTATAAATTGTTTTCTTTTTCATTTTGTCATTTCCTCGCTGAGGTGGGATGAAAAGTTACGTATTGCACTCGAGTGGAAAGATTTTTCACCATGTGCTCGTTTGTTTCCCTCGCTGACGCTCAGGATTCTAATTTAGAATCCTTCGCTTGCTCGGTCATCCAAATCGAGCACGCGGTTAAAAAGGAACTTTCCACTCTTGTATAATAAATAACTATTAAATTTTCATCACTCGAGGACCGTCGATGGATATGATAGCTGATCAATTATTGTTATACAGGATCTTAAAGGATCACTTTGACTGCCCTCAACTTCTTGAGCGAATACGTTTCACTGTTACAGTTCGACCTTCTAGGCACGGAAATTTTAGGCCATTTGTAATTAATATATTCAGGACTAATGTGGGGCGTCACAGTGTGATTCCGAGATTGTGTAGGTAACATAATGCCTTTTATAATACCCGTAAGGTTGACCTGTTTTGTACTTCTTTGCAATCGTTTAAAATTGAACTTTTATTATTTTTAACGTCCAGAAACAAATAATAATGTAAACGTTTATTATGAAATTAAAAATATAACTGTTATATACTGTTAGGGACAAAAGAAAATAGTTTTGATTTTGTTATCTTGCTCTATCCGTTACACTTATTTTTGTATCAGTAATTCCTAGTGATTAATTAGTAATTAGCTAAATAAAAAATTAATTTAAATTAATATTAAGAACACCTGGTTAATTCTTTATGAATGTTGAGCTTACCTGTAATTGGGTTTGCACTCTAATAATGTATTAATGCATGCTATATGATTTCATGTCAATAGTGTAAAATCTGTTGGTAAACCTTGAATAAATAAATAAATAGAAATACCTTGCAATTCCACGTAAGTTTCCGAAGTAGCCTGACCAGCCACGTTGCTGGCGAAGCAACTATACACCCCGGCGTCTTCTTCAACTGCGTCCTCAATCACATATTCCACTGATGTGCTCTGCCTGTTTGATCATAATAAAATTACATTGATTCAATCCTCACCTGACTGCCTCTGATTATAAAGGAGATGTTCCATTTTTGTATGGAGGCTGGGCCCCTCTCAGCCTACAGAAAAAAAAATAATATTTTATAAATTTAAATAATTTTTATAAGTAACCTTTACCCGTAAGAAGATATTTTTTTAAAACCTGCAAAACATTGTAAAAAAAAGAAAAGGTTTTGAAGTTAAGATCAATAAAACAGCAACCCAAAGCTTTTTTTTATATTGGCAACTTCGATTTTGATTGTCACAATGAGTGACATGACTGAGGTCACTGCCACCACCAAAATAGAAGGATGTCACTGTCACACTGACAATGACTACGATGATAGCAGGTAACTCTCATTATTTAATAAGAATGCAAAGGAACTACCCAATACAGCCAGCATCTACGGTTTCATTTTCAGGAATAAATCTGCAGTAAGAGCATATATTTAATATGAGAATTTATTATCAGGTTCGGAAAAATTATATAAATAGATTGACGCCTTCATTAAAACCTATAAATATAAAAAAGCTTTATGAAAGAAACCAATATTCGAGACTTTAAATATTATTTTTTAAAAGTTCGCAGGTTTTTATATTTTCTTTCTTTTTGGAAACTTTGTCTTAGAGGGGAGATCTATCAGAAAAACATCAGTAACTATAGAAAAATAATAAAAAAAGGGCCCCAAAAAAGTCTCCTTTGGTAACAAAATTAAAAAATCCTTAAACTGGCAAATTCTGAGCGAGTGAAAAATGCTTGTACAAATTTTACCCCCAATTTCAGAAAAAGGCCTGTAGTCAAAGTCGTTACAAGCTTGACATGGATACAGTCATTCAACAATGCACCATTCAGGCAATGGCATTCACTTTGGTTTCGTTAGAGCAAAATATATGAGAATGATTCCGTAATTTGACTCCTAAGTGTAAGAGTAGAGTGATGCTTTGACATGGCTACAGACGAATGTATTCGCTTTGGTTTCGTTAGAGCAAAATATATGGGAATGATTCCGTAATTTGACTCCTAAGTGTAAGAGTAGAGTGATGCTTTGACATGGCTACAGAATAGTATTCGCTTTGGTTTCGTTAGAGCAAAATATATGGGAATGATTCCGTAATTTGACTCCTAAGTGTAAGAGTAGAGTGATGCTTTGACATGGCTACAGACGAATGTATTCGCTTTGGTTTCGTTAGAGCAAAATATATGGGAATGATTCCGTAATTTGACACCTAAGTGTAAGAGTAGAGTGATGCTGCGACATGGCTACAGACGAATGTATTCGCTTTGGTTTCGTTAGAGCAAAATATATGGGAATGATTCCGTAATTTGACTCCTAAGTGTAAGAGTAGACTGATGCTTTGACATGGCTACAGGATGGTATTAGCTTTGGTTTCGTCGAGCGAACAGCGAAGAGCGAAATATAAGGAACGATTCCGTAGTTTGGAATGAAACCTTACAGACTGGTGGCGAGCGGCTGCACCCTGCGCGAGTCCCTGGTCCACATCGCGGAGACGGGCACCAGGCTTTCCACCGCGCACCGCAGCATCACACGTCCATGGCGACGTACGTTTACCTTTAAACAATAGACTCGATAGCCTACTGAACGTGTCATATTTCGCTGCATCATATGCAGAGTTCGGAATTAGATAGAGTTATTCACTGACACAGTGAAAGAATAAAATGGATATGCCTCAAATCCCGAGATCAATTTTAAAGATCAATAAAAATCCCGCAATTTTTCAAATAAAAAGTTGTTTAAAAATGGATTTTAGACGTTCGAAGAAACTCATTGAAACCAGAAAATATTGAAACGCTAATGGTTATATATTTTAATTCTCACAAAAGTTACACAGTAATGTCGGAAGCGAACACTTCAAATCTTACTGGTAATGAATCGGACAAGGACAATGATTCCGATGGGCCGTTTAAATAACCTCTAAAGTATTCGCTCGTATTTATAAAAAAGGCGAAATATGCGTATGAGAATTATTATGCTTAAGACTATCAATAATTTGTATTGTGAAATAATGTAAACTAATAAAAATTGTATGTTAATTATCTTTGTTTTATTTGTCTATCTCTCGGGTTTTTATTATATTTATTTGTAACTAGCGGACCCGACAGACTTCGTCCTGTCAAAAAGATTTGTACAGTGGCAGTTTTTTGTTCCTAATTATTTTATAGATAATGTCGCATAGCCAACCAAATCGCAAAATAAGTCTAAATGACCTATTAATTTTGTGGCTATTCAATTTTGGAACCTGACATTAAATCCTCCAACGATGTATTCTGTGCTCCAACGCACGCACGCACACTGTTTTGATAGATATGATTGAATTTCAACTATATGTAGCGTCAATAAAGCGCAAATTGACTCTTTGATGTTAGGAACACACCTTCATTGCTTAGACAACAGTGAGTGCTTGCAATATGAACTTTATACAATAACATAACATATATAAGATATTGTTGGCCACACGGGATTGTCCATTGGAAACCCCGGGAAGGACCGCATTATTATCAACATTTCGATGCAAGCACATAAATAACTCATCTAATTCCGACCTCTGGTCATATGGTGATAGTAGTCATATTTCGCTGCGGGAATCTACAGATATGTCCCGTAGTATATTATAAAAGGATATAACATACAAAATAACTTTAAATAAGGCGTTTAAAACAGAAACGTATGCTTCTGCGGATAAAACTTATTATTTACGCCCAAACTCTGAGTAGACTATCGCATTCCAGTTGTAGGAACAGGTTCGCAGGACAATAAGCCTTATTAAGATGGTGTTAAGGTAAAATTAAATCGTTAATCACTCGCTTATCCGTTGACATATGCAAAATGTGTGTGTCTTGACACAAGACTTACAATTTATCAATTTAAGCCGACATTGGACCAAGCTTTTGTCCAATACGTTACACCAATGTAAAGATTGCTATTCTATATCCTTTCATGTGTGGACGGAATACCAACGTTATTCGTTTGGCAAACCAACGTACAGATATTATATATAACATAATTTTTTTTTTCTAATCTGGGTGTATGTGCACGTGACAGGGTTAAATTACAAGAATGGGGCGATACTTTTTTTTAATCTTACCTTCTTGGGCGTTGTCAGAAATGGCACATCTGTAGAAACAAGAAAAGTCTTATATAAATAATTTTAAAAATACGACTAGATCTATTTGTACGCACAGCAACGCCGAAGACGTTACACGTTGACATTAAGACTGTCCTTATGTCGTCGTAATAGCGGCGAAGTACAAATGTAAAGTTGACGTATTTCTGACTGTACAATAAACAACTATTATTAGTATCTCGATGAAAACTTTTCTCGTAAACATAAAACTGAAGCCTAAAGAGAAAATAAATTCAAAATAATATAAATCACACAAAATGCTTAAGAGCTACTTAACCTTATACGCGAATACGTACAAAGAAAATATATTAGTAAGTAAGTATGGCAAACCAAAAAAAAAAGACGTTTCATATATTAAAAATCTTACTTTTCAAATTACAAAATTTGAATTATCGTATAATATAGATTTTATAAATAGATAGATGAAAATATTTTGTGTTACATTTATATATATACTAAAATTACAGTAATTATATAAACAACAAAAAAAATGATGGCGATCTGGTGATGGCCTTGTTATACAAGATGGAAAGAGATTAATATAGATTGTCAACTTCACAGTCGTTTTTAGGTGAATGACCTTTCGTCTCACTGCTAGTTGGCCGTACTTTAGCAAAGTATTGGGCGCCTTTGCAGCTATAGCTAACAGCTAACTAGGGGTGTCAATTGAAAGTTTTTGCATTTTTAATTGAGTTAACGTGGAAAGTGATTTTCATGTTTTAGGTAAGCGCTTATGGTCCATCTAATATCTAACTATATCCCAGTATAACTTATTTTGCCGACCCTGAACAAGTTGCTCATCACTAGAGATCGGAGAATCGGATGCATATTTACCTAAAGTTAATTTTTGGCTCACAAATTATGGAAGCGGCTTTTTTAAAATACATTTTGTTAAATAAAAATTCCCGGGGAAAATACGGGACTGCAAATTTAACGTTGTTTAATATTGTTTAAAAATTACTAAATTAGCACGAGGTATTTATTTTTCAAAAGACCGAGACTTCGGGTTCATTTATACAACTATGCATACGTATTTACATGAAGTTTAGTTTCAGTTGCCCGTGCGATTTATGAATGTACGATTTATTACATGAGAGTGTTATACGAAAGTAGTGAGCTAGATTGACTAAAACAATAATCAATTAAATAATTGAATAAAAAAACAGAATGGTGCCGGGCGTAAGTATGGTCTAGTATCTCACTCTGAGTTAACTTCCGATTTAATGAGTGTGAGTGAGACGGCAGTTGTGAGCAAGACAGACTACTAGCGACCGGATTCCTGCTGTTGTATTGTGACATTCGTCACTGTGCTTGTCCATGTGTTCAGGTGTTTTTCTGTGTTTGTCCTCCATTTTTGACTAGTTTTGCATTACAAAATGTTCTACAGTACCGGAATTCCGGGATTTTTATTTATTTGGAAATAAAATAAAAAGACAGTTCCATACTTTGTCAAAAACTAAATTAGGTAAATAAATAAACATCCGGCTATCCAATTCCGCTATCCCGGGATTTTTATTTAACAAAACAATAAAAAGCCGTTTCCATACTTTGTGTTAAACTAACTTTAGGTAAATATGCATCCGATTATCCGATCTCTACTCGTCACCTGGCAATTTAGCTTGCACTGCGGTGGCACCAACGCGCCTCAGTTGTTGGTTGGTGCTGTCGTGCCCGTTAATCTGAAATAAACATCGTTTTTATAAACGATATCAATCATTCTTTATAATGATTTATTAAGAGATGTGTACAACTCTTCAAATTAATTTTAAATGTACGACTATATTTTATTATATATCTTTCCCCTAGAAATTATATACATTCTTATATTTTCTATTAATTATTTAATAACATAATACATATTTGTTACACTTACACCAATTACGACTATACGCGATGGATAAAATTTATATGAATTTTTCGATAAAAATGAAGTCTTAAATCTATACATCTATACATATAATAAGACAGTAAAAATATTTTGTCTGTACATTTAGTATTTTTGACTGAAATGGATAGAGGGGCACTTAAATAGATTATTAGAAAGCAAAAAAAATTTTTTTGGAATTTTTTGTCTGTCTGTCTGTATGTTTGTTCACGTTTATCTCCGAAAGTACTGAACCGATTTGCTTGAAACTTTCACTATTTGCTTTGTTTTAACTCAGAATAATATCTAAACTTTGTTTCATCAAAATCGGTTCATTAAAAAAAAAGTTATCGTCATTTTAATGAACTCAAGGCATGATAATATTGCGAATTATAATGTACACCATTCTTACATAAGTTACATGGGGAAATTTAAAATCTAAACACAATTCATCGTCATGATACAATACATAGATAAGATAACGTCTTTATCCCCTGCGGGGTAGACAGAGCCACAGGTTATAAGACCCCAAAGGCCACGTTTAGCATGTTCGTGGGCCAGTGAGATGGAACAGGGAACCAAAATACGATGAAACGAAACCAGTTTTTATATGATTTGTGTATCGATAACATTCAACTCGAAATTACGCAGACGAAGTCGCGGGCAACAGCTAGTCTATACATATAATAAGACAGTAAAAATATTTTGTCTGTACATTTAGTATTTTTGACTGAAATGGATAGAGGGGCACTTAAATAGATTATTAGAAAGCAAAAAAAATTTTTGTAATTTTTGTCTGTCTGTCTGTCTGTATGTTTGTTCACGTTTATCTCCGAAAGTACTGAACCGATTTGCTTGAAACTTTCACTATTTGCTTTGTTTTAACTCAGAATAATATCTAAAACTTTTGTTTCATCAAAATCGGTTCTTAAAAAAAAAGTTATCGTCATTTTAATGAACTCGAATAAATAAAACTGGAAGTGTCATCTGTGAAAATTGAAGACGGTGAAATTTTAATCAAAAGTACTGTGAAAATAGTATTTGTGGAAAAGCTCATTGTTTTGTGCCATACTATACATACATACATACTAATATTTAAATGCGAAAGTAACTCTGTCTGTCTGTCTGTCTGTCTGTCTGTTCCGCTTTCACACCAAAACTACTGAACCGATTTAAATGAAATTTGGTACACAGATAGTCTGGAGCCTGAGAAAGGACATAGGCTACTTTTTCATGCAAAAAAGGTTGTAAAGGGTTGTAAAAGGTTGAAAGGAGGGATTATTGGTTGTATGGAAATATTGTTAAAACTACTGAACCGATTTAAATGAAATTTGGTACACAGATAGTCTAGAGGCTGAGAAAGGACAGAGGCTACCTTTTAAAGCAGAAAAGGGTTGTAAAAGGTTGAAAGGAGCGGGTGAAAGGTTGGTATGGCCAGTATTGTTAAAACATATCCTTCCTGTGGGAAATTCGAATATAACGCGGGCGAAGCCGCGGGCGGAAAGCTAGTTACTTAATATATTACATTGCGTGAATAATTCGAAAAAAGCAAGTTAAATGTATAGACTAATTCTTTTCTGAAGTCGGTTAAAACACGGTAATACCATCCTTTTTTATTTTTATTTTACAAAAAATAAAATTCGCCCCACCCTAACCTAGAGTTATAAACATAAAACTCACATGATATATTAACGTCCAAACCCAAACATACAAAAGGTCATACAAAATTTTGTCCCGTGCAGGAATCGAACCTGCGTCGACTGTTTGATAATGTATAATCTGTTGACTTTATATGCTTTATCTTTAACATGCTAACTTGATTATGCTCTGTGGAAATATTCTCTAAGTAAGATTCCATTATGGTCATATCTTCTGCAATGTTCTACAATGATGAGACTTGAAATAAAAGTTAATAAACAAAGTTTAAATGCTATTTTATTAGAACATTATGACCAATGCTCGGAATAGGTAGTTTAATTTTATGTACTTGCGATTTTGTGACATCAATAGTATGGATATGCCTGGGAACTTACTATTTTCAGAGATTGGAAAAATATTATATTGAACTTTCAAAATAGTATTTCATCTTTTAGATTATGGCAGCGGTCTCGTACTTGGCCCGCGCCTCCCAGGGGGGTGTGGGGTATCATTGAAAAGCTTAGGTCATGAGGAGTTAGAGGTGCAACACACCTCCCATTCAAAAGTTATGGGGGTTCAAAGGTGAAAATACATTGGGTCAATGGGTCACATACACCGAGGTAAAAACCGTATCTGTACTCATGACCTAAGCTTTCCAATGATACCACCCCCCCCCCTACTAGACCGGTGCCTAGATTATTGTTGTAATAATAAGTTGTAAACATAAAATTTTACAATAAAAGCGTAAAGAAACGAAAAGCAAATACAAACAGAAAATTTTTGGTTTATCGATGTTACAGTTACATTGACTTCCTTTCTGCAAGTACCATAAAATTAAACCTATTCCGAGCACTAATTATGACATCGACAGATGTGTCGTCATCAAAACGTACTTACAGCAACGTAGAAGAAATCGTCCGGTGGTATGAAAGCGTCGGCCAAGTATATGTGATCGCCGCCTTCCTTCTTGGTCAGCGGCACCTCGAACAGAGGCCGGCCGGTTAAGTCTAATATCTCCGCGAACTCCATGTTCACCGGCAGGGGTGTGTCTGTCACCGACACCATCATGTGATTGTAAGTACCTGTGTAAGTTCCATTCATATTTCTTTTTTTTTTCTAATAAAATATATTCTATAAAGATCTCTTCACTTCAAGATCACTTTCCAAATAAATATTGAATATCATAAATCGGAAAGTGAGATTGTTTGTTTGTTCCGCTTTCACGCCGTAACTACTGAAGCGATTGCTTTGAAATTTTGCAGATGTAAAGATAAAAGTCCGGATTAAATAATAGGCTACTTTTTATGCCGGAAAAATCGACAGATCCCACGGGATGCGCAATAAAGGCTTCGCTCAAAAACTACCGCACAGTTTTCATCAATAGATAGAGTGATTCTTGAGCAAGGTTTTGCGGTATTTTTCTAACCTTCGCGCCAAAAATTGACTTCCGCGCATATGTAGCCGTGGGCCTTTAACCCTCTATAGACCCAATCCGAAATCCACGAGGCGAAGCCGCGGGCAGAAAGCTAGTTTCAAAGACTAGTCGGTGTATTAAGTCATACTTGTCGGATCGAATACAAAAGTTGTTATTAATAAAACTGAATCTGCTGGAACTTCACTAGTGATGGGCGTGCCTCAGGGATCAATATTAGGTCCTTTACTATTTTTAATATATATTAACGACCTTCCTTACTATACAAGCACTTTATGTGAAACAGTGCTATTTGCCGATGATACTTCTCTTGTTTTAAAAGTTTACAGAGGCAGCAATTGTTCGGACGAGATAAATAGTGCTCTATCAAAAGTTCTACAATGGTTTACATTAAATAATCTTTCATTGAATTCGAGAAAAACCAAATTTGTTAAGTTTCTATACCTTATGTAAGGCAGGTTAATACACCCTTAAATATTAATGGTGAAGTGGTATATCTTGTTGAGAGTACTAAGTTTTTAGGCATACACTTAGATTCCAGATTACAATGGTATACCCATATTGATGCTCTGTCAAGCAGACTTCAGCTGCGTATGCTGTTAAAAAAATAACGCTTCTAGCTGATGTTGAAACAGCAAGATTAGTTTACTTTAGTTATTTTCATAGTGTAATGTCTTATGGCATTTTGTTATGGGGATCAGCTGCCACCATTGAAAGTATTTTTATACTACAGAAAAGAGCAATTAGAGCTATATATAATTTAAGACCAAGGGATTCCCTTAGGGATAAGTTTAAAGAAATTAACATTTTAACATTGGCGGGGCAGTACATCTATGAAAATATATCTATGTACACAAATATTACAATAATTTCATTAAGAATAGAGATGTTCATAAATTAAATACAAGAAATAAAAATAAGCTTGCTGTTCCAAATTTTAGATTACGTAAAACACAAAACTCATTCTTGGGGAAATGTATAACTTTTTATAACAAGTTACCACACAGTATTGTTAATCTACCTTTTAATAAACTTAAAACTCGAGTAAAAAAAAACTTTGATGAGCAAAGGATATTATCGAGTCCAGGATTACTTGGATGATCGAAGTGTCTGGGACTAAAAAACCCTCGCTCGTTGAAAAAAACAAATTGTTAATAATTCTTAGGTAGCTGTGTAACATAATAACATGTATATTTAACTGTACCTATTATAATAACCTTTTGTTACTTGTATAATACATTATTGCTAGTTTTTAAATGATTGTATGCGCGTGTCCTGCGGTTGATTTTTTTTTTAGTTGTGCTAATTACACGGGTACCTGTTTTTGGTAATTTGTATCCTTCTGTGGCTTAAGGTAGTCATACTCTCATTAAAATCTCTTCGGCAGTGTCGTGTGAGGCGGGCCGTTACGTCCCTAAAACATGGTTGAGCGAAGCGATGGCTGGTTCATGCGTCATGCTCGTGAACGGGTGCTGCCAGCGGAGATGAGTCTGCTCTTTGCTATACTGGGTGCTACTCGTATTTATTATAATTTTAATTTAACTTTAATATATTCTTTTAAAACTGTATGACACGGCATTCCTAATATAGCATGTTTACTAAATATTTTTTTATTAATTATACTATGTAATGGAAAGTGACTTCATGAATTATCAATATTGAAGTCATTTTTCAAATTGACGACTCTGTATCTATTTAATACAGGGAAAAAAAACAGCCCTTGCTGAGTTTCTTGCCGGTTCTTCTCAGTACAAGGTCTTCCGCCGTAGATTTGCGAACCGATGGCGTAGCTTTTCGACATTCACAAGTGCTTGTAACAGCCCAGACTGAATAAATGATTTTGAATTGAATTGAATGAATAACTATGTTTCATACTTCCACATTTTGAGCAATACGCCAGTTTCGCTTGTTAATTAGTTGATTGGTTGTCACCAATGGTTTTACGCTACTTTTTCAAGCGTAACTGTTACTATTTGTTAAAACCTTAATTATTATAAGCAGTCATTGTAATGTAAATATGCAATTCTACTTCTCATGCTTAAGGTTATACCGTGATGATAGATTGCGATTTGAGTACTGTCTCTTCTGCTTCCAATAGATGGCAGCACAGTGAGCCACGTGTCGAACACATTTGTACATAATTTGATTTTGAAAGGTGTAATGATTAGATATTACTTGATTGGGATCAGTATTCAATTACTCGGGAAGAGTGCAAGTCATAAAAGTCACGCTAGTACTACATTGCTTTAAATAATTAAATCGTTATTTCTAGAAGGCGTTGATATTGTTGACAACACTACCAAGATCGCTTTGATCAGTCTAATAACACATACAACTTTTTTTTTCACTCTGTCTTTCACTATGGGATACAACTGTTAATCAGTTAGGTCCTTGGCACTCCGAGCTATATAACTTTACGAGATCCGATACTTTTCTTGACATTTATTAATGATCTGCCAGATAAGTATTTACTTTCGGATGTCCTTATTCGCTGATGACTTAAGTTCAGTCAGGACATTAAAACACTGCACGATTCGGTGGTTTCATAACGGAATATCAATGCCATATTGCCACGCGCCACTATAATCACATGCTTTTCATTAATGACAAATATAAAATAATTACTTTCTTAGTCAAATTATTAAGCTGTAGATGGCGCTGTCTCAATATAAGTTTTATGATGATTTGTCCTGTCACAGCGACCTTTCTGAAAGGTTATAGATAATCAAAGAAAATTGTAGAATATTTGGGACAGGTAACCTTGTGTTGGTAGCGCTCTCTTGAGTCGAGTAGCGGAGTTAAAGATAATAATAGATCATTATAGAATCGCCTAGACTTACCATGTGACTATATAAGCGAAACATGTCGGCCGACAGGGTCCCAATCAATTAACGCAGGACCTTCTAGAGCTGCAAGCGGCGGCGTCTGAGCCGTCGCCTCTTTGTCTCCCCCTATTCGGCAGCCTTCTGCTTAGCCACGTGTAGGTTCCCGTCAATACTGGCCGGTCCACTTTGGTGAACCGTGCCTACTTCTAGCGCTTATGCCCTCTCCATGGGGCAGCGCTAACCGTGCCTCTCCTGAGGTGCGGCCCTCATCAATAAAGCCAGTAGGGTCATTAGGACCAAAGGCTTAGGCTGAGTTTAGTCGGTAGGTCTGGTGGGTCGAGCCGCCTCGATTCACCAGGAGTCCGACATAATCAACGCATCCCTGCTTGCCTGTTGCGTTGGTATCCATGATGGATTCTCAGCCTCCTCTCCTGAGGAAAAAAAAACCGACAGGGTCAGTATTCGATTACAACACAGCGAGTAAACATCGAAGCTATAAGAGAGAACTACGAAGTGAGACATTTTCTTTATTTAACGACATAAAAATACTTAGTAATTATGTCATAACGAACCAGTGTTCGTGCGACAGTTCGCAGACACACCTCTCTACACCTTAGCCATTCACACCAATGTTACTCCCTTCGTACCAATATTGGACTGCTTTTTTGGGGGGCGCATTCAGTGAGCGGCGAGTCACCACCTGCCATATTTAAATCAATCAGGAGGCTTTGAGAAGGCAGGTGACCGGAGTCTCTTCCATAGTCCGGTTCTCATTACCACCAAAATGTATTAGTCCACAAACGTTTGGACCTGTAATGACAATAGTTTTTGCGCATCTAACTGGGTCTTTAGCTGCATTTCTCATTGTACAGGTGGAGATTAGACCCAGTTGGTACACTCCACGCACATTTCATTAAATTTCGTTTAAATGATTTCTATGCGTTGGATTTGCTGGCTGTGCATGGAGGCGTGTTGATCCCCGCATTGTGATGTATGGTAGTGAATGTTGGCTGTGACAGAAGAAACATCAAAGTAGGATTGATGCTGTGGAGATGAGAAGCTTGAGGAGTATAATTGGAGTGAATCTGAAGGACAAAGTCAGGAACAGTGTGATAAGGGAGCGATGCGGCGTATTTGAAGATGTAGTGACAAAGATAGAGAAAGGGATGCTTAGATGGTTCGGCCATGTTGAAAGAATGAATGAAGGAAGATTAACGAAAGAGATACACTCGGTAAGAATGATAGGACGAATCAGTGCAGGTCGACCTAGGCGGACATATCTCGATCAAATCGAAGATGTCCTAGAGAAAGGCCGGGGGAGGAGTACTCGGAACCGACGAGCATGCATGAAGACGCTCATGAAAGTGGAAGAAGCAAGAGAAGTGTGCCAGGACCGTAGCAAGTGGAAAGAGGTGGTCTCTGCCTACCCCATTGGGAACAAGGTGTTGCATATGTATGTATGGATCTGCATCCCCGCGCACGCCTTGTAAAAGACCGTGCTGTCTTATAAAGACACGTGCTACAAGCGACAATACTTACTCTTGAGCGGGCGGCGGCTCGTCTCCGCCATGGAGGAAGGAGGGGCCACGGAGAATCCACAGTCGAAGGTGAGGTTGGACAGGGCGGCCACCCGCAGCGAATGCTCGCCTGCTCCTCCGACCACTATGCTCCAATTACCGGCTTCGGGCTCCAACACTTTTACCACCTACGCACCGAAAGCCCAAACATTGGAACTATAATAAAAAAATCTATGGATTCAGGGACAGTTTTCCAATCAATGTGTGATCTCTTCGGTCTTGTATAGTCATCAAAGCAGGCGGCTACGCACACACACGTCCCACAAAAATTAAAACTATAAGGTTTGCTATGTTAGTTGATGTATTGTAATTTTTTGTTTCATTGCGCAGTGAATGGTAATTATCGACTCTAGTGCCGAAGTATTGGTGTTCCAGGACGTGGAAAACATTATTTGGCTAAGAATTATTCATATTATTCATGCATGGAAGACGCTCATGAAAATGGTGGAAGCAAGAGAAGTATGCCAGGATCGTAGCAAGTGGAGAGAGGTGGTCTCTGCCTACCCCATTGGGAACAAGGCGTGACATATATGTATGTATGTAATTATTCATATTATTCCTCAACAAAATGTGAGGCCAATAAACGTTCACTGCTGAACATAAGCCTCCCCCAAGGACCTTCACCAAAGACCTTTGCGATCTTGCCAAATTGTCTGCCTATTTCGTGGGAGGCCTAGAAACGCTATAGTGACCGGCATATGCTTGCCATTTCTGGATCTTTCCACCCCAGTGGCAGCTAGTTCTGTGAACAATGTGCTCTGCCCACCACCACTTAAGATTCACAATTCTTCAAGCTACATTGGTATATAACCATTGACATATATTCTACCGATAGACAAGAACACTAAAGGAAAAAGTGTGTTCAAAGCTAGATCGCTAGATCTATGTGACCTCGTCTGACCATAGAAAAAAGATAACTGCTGGATGCTGGCTTGTCGAAGTATAGATTTCGTTCAACCAAAACGTCGTAACCGCCGCTTACTTATGACGTTTTGCCGAGCGCAGTGAAGCATGACGTTAAAGCGCTTGTATCAAAGAGTGTTCACCGCAGAAACGATACCAAATTCTTATTATGTTTTATAATAGAAGGAATGGCAACATAAAAGAAAACAAAATATTAGGACTTTATTTAATTATTACTACTATATAAATTTGTACTAAGCAATAAAAAATTACGAACTAAACAACCTAAAGTCGCCGCGTACGCTTAGGAATGGAGGAACATCTGTATGGCTTTACTCTATGATTTTAGCAAGCACGTGCCAGCGCGCCGTCAATAAATACAAAATATTGTTTACGTTGTATAATTATAATAATTATCCTTATTTCCACTGAAACTACTATATTTTACTCACTTAAATTTTCAATACTTATTTTTGTTCAGGTTTACTATTTAATCACTGTTTTAATTATGTTTATTGTCGGCCTATGAGCGATGCACACTGCGCGAATGGCGACGACTCACTGAGCGAGGTGCAGAGTGTACCCTGCACTTCACTTGAACGTAGTGAGTGTTCGGGCGGGCGAATCTAGTACGTAGTACATATATATCGATGTATATAACCCTTTAGACGATCACGCAGCGAAACTCTGAGCATAACTCTCTCAATTGCTTTTGGATGAATTTGAGCCTCTCTACGTTTACTATTTAACTACGTTTTTATTCGTACATATAACTTTACAACTTCTTCTTTTAAGAGCTATATAATTTTTTGAATTTCCAGTGTCATTATAGTTTACTAAACAGATTTGCTAGTTTCAATTAAAACACTAATCTCTTAATAATGGGATGTATTCCATCTCTCACTGACACAATACTGTCGGAAACCAATAAACTTTGTAAAATCAACTTTTTTTTGTTATTTCAATAGGGGTTTTAATTAATTAATAAATATAGAAAACTTCTTTAAGATCTCCATGCCACACGACATTTACTCAACTTCTCGATCTTCTTTAATCTATCGCTGCGTATGTATGTCGTCTATGGTACTGTAGCCTTTTCGGAATCTGGTCTTATTTGGGAGGCGGGAAATCGACACACCGCGAGTGCGCGAGACGATTCATATGATTCTCTACAACAGCTTATAAAAATGACCCGACAAGAGCGTGATGGCCTTGTAATTCTTCTGATAGGTTCTGTTTTTGAAGAATACTGTCACCTCGTCCCAGTGAAAAGCATAGACAACTTTCCATCGAGTATGATAAAGTTTAAGAGTTTCCGATGGGCCGTTGATACTGTTACTGCACTCGATTTCACAAACTCGATTATAACTTCATAATCACCCGACGATTTATTAATTTACGGTATTTTTCCCCAGTTTGGATGGAGTCGGCTCGTCCTAAACTGCTTAACTCTACTAAACTCTGCTATAAGCCTTGGTCCTAATGACTTAAGGTTGGTGGTGAGAGCGACCACTCTCCAAGAGGGGGCGCAGTGCAACATCTAGATGTAAAATTGCAAAACATGTGGTATCACACTAGAGAGGGCAGACCACTAATGTGTGACATGTGAAAATTGAAATGGCCCTTAGTGCTAATATTGCCAACCTTAGTTTAGCATTAAATATGAAAACTGCACATACCATGATTTCGGAGAGATCCAGTGTGGTGACCAGTTGCGGGGGACCGGTCAGCTCCCGCCCCTTGGGGTCCACCACCGTTATCTGAGGCCGGGATCCCGCCACCGACACAGTCACCTCCGCTACCGAGCTGTCAACTGGGATCTATAACACCAGTATCGCTTTGAACACCAAACCACGACTTGGACCGCGTTCGCATTTGGGCTAGAGTCTGGCTAACGAAAGTAGGCCCTGGATTTATTTGCGAACTTTTTATATAGCAACTCTGTATGAACGTCAACGTCAATTTGACAAGGTTGAATTTCATAGGTTAGTAGACAATATTTGATACTTTGAACACCTACCTATCCAGTCGTCATAATAAAGTTTTGATTTATAATTTACGTATAATTACAAATAAGTTAATTACACTTCTTCATATTGAATAAAACTAATTATATTCATTCGTACATCGCAACAGTTAACGTATTCATTTTAATAACATCACCTATGTTTTACGTATACTCATTATTAATTTATGTTGTATTTTTATTGGTAATTTTAAAACGATTAACTTTCTTTAACAGATAATCTACAAAATGTCGAAGGAGTTGATGACATAGTAAGAACTATTGAATATCTCACTGAATTAGAGCAGAAAGATAGGATAATAACCCAGAATCAATACTTAGAAGAAATAGCTTCAATGACTGGTAAGATTTTACTATACACTGATGTTTTGAAATTATGCCGAAAAAGCCTTTCCATTTTTACCTACTAATACCAAGAATTTTAAGAATGAATCACCAAGTATCAAAGTAGGTTATTCCAATTTTCATAGTATAATTTTAGTATTGTCATGCATGTATTTTTTAAATTTGCCGCCAATATTCTGGGACCAACTTTCGTTAGCCAAACTCTAACAACGATAACATCTCTGTCAAAGTGCTAACGTTGGTAGAGGCAAAACTAGCTAACAACAATACCGATAATAACCGAAAAACCTTATGAGCGCTATAATAGTCACATTATTGTTTTTAACCATAATAAGGGCGTATAGAGCAAGGAACTGTCAAAATGCAATCAAAATCTATAGTATTTCGACAGTTCACCGCGATGCGTGGCTTTATCATGTTTTGCCCACACATTTTCCTACATCATCATCACAGCTCATATACGGCCCCACCGAGGGGCTCGAGCCTACCCTAACTACGTCAGGGCGATTAGGCCTTAGTCAAGCACGCTGGCCCAGTGCGGGTTGGTTGACTACGTACACCTTTGAATCGCTTCGCAGATGTACGCAGGTTTCCTCACGATGTTTTCCTTCCCCGTACGTAGGAGCGTCGGATAAATGTACATATGAAGTTCGGAACGAAAAACACATTGGTACACGGTGGGGATTAGATCGCGGGCCTCCCGATTCTATGCGGCGCACAAACCAGTGCCGAGATCCTACATCATGTTAGTTTTATTATTTCAATACATTTATTTTCTAGATATTCATACTATATGTACTAATGTCAGTATTAAAACACAAATAAGTATCATTAAATTGTTGCTGAGAAAGCTGAGATCCTTTCCGCCCTGAATGTGCCCTGGCTACTGCGACTTTAAGTTCTCAATTCTTCTTCTTCATCATTTCTGATACGATCAGGCAAAGTTCAGATTGCGCTTCAGTTGCTTTAAGACTCCTTATAAGCCCCATTATGAGTGTTAAAATTCTATCGACGAAATCACATACCCCTTGAGTATAATTGTAACCAGCTGGTAGTACAACGGCCCCAAGGTTCACGTTTCTGCCTTTGAGAGAAGTCCTAACCATCTCCAGAACCTGGAAACAAATAAATTGTTCTCTACACAACTATGTACATTTAGTTTTAGTGTCTTCAATCGATCCGAGAAAATGTCTGCCATAAATTGTATAAAGGTGGTAATTAACACCTTAAACAAAAGACAGTTCGTCGTCATCATAATTTTGGTCAGTAGACGCCCACTGTTCCCTTCCCGTGGCCGGGGGGCGTCGTCGATGGAGGAGATCGGGGGAGGTATTGTAGCCTCCCCCGAGGAGGGCTCCCCTGCATCGGTAGGGGTGCGGAGGCTGGGGGTTCCCGGAAGTCGCTTAGCGTTCCCGGGGGCTCACTACATGCCTGAGGAAGGCCATCGCTGAGGTTTTTAGTGGGTAGGCCTCCCCCTTCTGAGGAAGAGAGCCCCACATAACCGCCGGCTCTCCGCAGCCGGGGTACGCAATTCAATGCATTTGCCTCAGCGAAACAAAAAAAAGACGCCTACTGCTGGTTATAGGTCTTCCTCAAGTATCTCCGCACTGATCGGTCCAGCGCCTTCCTACACTCCTCACCAAATCATCTGCCCATTTAATGGGAAACCTACCAACGCTGCTATATCCAGCATATACTTGTCACTCGAGGATCTTTCCACTCCAGCAGCTGTCAATCCAGCGAGCAATGTGCCCTGCCTACTGCCTGCCTAATTTGGAATTCTCGGCCTATGTTGGTGACTCTAGCTTTTCTTCGGATTTCATCATTTCTAATATCATCATATCTATATATAACACAGAGAAACTCCGATCATAGTCCTCTCCAATGCCCTTTGGGTAACTTTAAGTATCTTTATAGGGCCCATTGAGAGTAGCCAGGTTCCCTTTCCATGTCATCATATTGATCATGCACGTTCGAAACTCACTACTGAGTAAACAATTAATGTTAAAATTGTTTTGTATTACTACTCTATATTAGTCTATTTAGGACAAAACGACAAAAGGTTCATACTACTTCTTAAGGAGGCGTAGTCTTAAGTCAAAGAACAAATATTGCTACACAACGTGGTAGTGCTACCAATATTTTGGGTACACTTCCCAATGAAGACGGCTATTAAACCTGTATTTTTATATAGTTTTAGTTCTTCAGCCGCAGCAGCTGCCGCTGCTTCAGCAGCCGTCGTGAATACCTTGTGGACGTTGGTCTTGTTGAGGTTGAACACCTGCCCCGAGCTAGCAGCTGCTATTTGCTCATACACCTGATACGAGGGCTTGTTCAGGTCGTTGCAATGCCCCGTTAACACGAACACTACCTGTGAAAAAACCCTATTAAGATGAACTTCAGACCGCTGCAGCGAGAGTTCGTGCACAAGTGACAAGCGAATGGCTTAATAGTTTAATAGCATGAGTTTACTATCGTTCACGACAGGTATACAATTTGATATTAAATATTTGTATAAGATATTAGCAACTTATTGTAGCAACATAGTTAAAAAATAAACCACGATTTTTAATGAAAAAAAAAAACACCGGTAGCACTCCGGGAGTGCCGGCAGAAGTGAAAACTTCAATATTAACGTTGTGTTTAATTATAAGTACAAAAGTACTATCATTTATGAGGGATAATACAATGTTTATTTATTGCGCTATCGTACACAAATATGACAGACATTTGCGCAAGCGCCCTGTGCCGCCTAAACGGAGCAGCACACTCAGGCGCGGTAGAAAGAGTGGGAGATACTAGTTCCTCTCCCTTCCCCTCGATCTTACGCATTTTCGATCAGCATCACGTGACCCTGACGCGAGTTTGGAACTTTTTACCCATACAAAAAGTGCTCAGCGCCGCTACAGAAGTTTTCACTTCAAAAACAAACCACATACTAGTTGGAATTGCGTAAAATTAGTTAGACAATTAAAACTAAGTTAAAAAACAGTTTACATTTACTGTTTCACATTTTTTGTGAAACTTATTTAGTTATACGGATTATATAACTGTATACATATATAGTAGCTTATTTATCAGCTACAAATGTACATATCTCTGCTATCGCCGTATCATATCCAGAACATTTCTTACAACAGTGGTCGAATGCTGTGCCGTCAATTAACACGTGGATGAAAGGCCAGATTGTGCAGTCCCAGTTAAAGTTAGTTGTGAGGTAATTTTTTTTTTCCTTCAGGAGACAGAGGCTGAGAATCCTCACTAAGGAGCACGAAACGTGCCCAGGATACCACAGCAACGGCAAGTGTCGCGGTGGTTATGTTGGACTCCACGTGGCCATAGCGGTTTGACCACGTGACTAAACCAGCCTTGGCCATAAGAGCCCTACGGCTTGAATGGAATTGGAAAAATTTCCCTAATTTAACTATAAATGACAAGGTACCTGGCTCTGTTTCCGCTGTACCATATCGAGAACATTCCCCACGAGGCGGTAGTCCGATGCAGTGGCGTCAGTGAACACGTAGATGAACGAGCGTGGTCGACTGACACTCAGCGCCAGTTTGATACCACCCAGCGACTTTTCTGGACAGTCGCCGCCTCCATAAACGTGCACCCTATCAAGAGCGGCTTTGAACTCCGACTTCTGTTGGGTGACTGTAGCCGGACCCACCACTGTCGGCGAACATATTTATTATATCTATAGTCACATCCTAAATTTTACAACAAAACGAGAACCAATATTCATAGACCTTATCAGCGACTCTTTGCATTCGGTTTGTCTGATGCTATTGCCTTAACCTACGGACAAATAAACATGCTTTGTTGATTCACAATCCCTGGTCACGCCAGCATATTTACCTATTTATGAATTTACGTAGCATTTATAAAATACACAGTCTGAGACACAGAAAGTTTAAAAGTAATATAAAATTCCTATAGATTTACACAAACACACACACTCTCTCTCACTCACACAGTTAAACTGGGTTTTTCTTTTCCTCCGGAGAGGAAGGCTGAGAATCCTCACGTGCCCAGGATACCCCCGCAACGGCAAGTGTCACGGAGGTTATGTCGGACTCCACGCGACCGGAACGGTCCAGCCACGTGACCTACCGACTAAACTCAGCCTGGCCTAGGTTCTAATCAAATCAAATGAAAAATTTATTCTTCAAATAGGATTTTACAATCACTTTTGAATGTCAAAGATGCTACGCCATTGGTTCACAAGTCTACGGCGGGAGACCTGGTACTGGAAAGAACCAGCAAGAAAACCAGCAAGGGCAAATTTTTTCTCCCTGTATCATTACAGAGTCGTCAGTTGGAAGCCGGCTTTAGATACACAGTCTGAACCTAACCTCCGATACAAATTAAAACAACTAACAAATATATATTTCCGTCACAAGAGTAATATCGCATTAAACAAATCTGATATGTATATGTCCGGTACAAAACAAAAATATCATTTATTATTTCTAAGCACCATATAGGCAAATCGTGAGGGCGACAAGGAAAAAACTCGGACTCACAGTCGAACACCTAAGCACAATCACTGACACTAAGCATATTCTGCATGTGTCATTTAATTAAATGTTTTGCCTCTTTTTTATTTTTTTATACATATCATTGTAAAAAAAAGACTTTGTATCTTAAGCATGAAACAAAACAGGGAAAGAACTGTTCTTTGAGACAGCTGCATCAAAGGACAGGACGACAATGTTGAATCGACGTAATATAGTTTCCAATAAAAAATATATTTTTTTCAACTAGCTGTGCCCACGACAGAAAAAAAACCGATGTCTCAGTCAATTTCGCCAAAGTACCGATTTATTGAGGCTGATTACAACATAATAAATCAAGAAATCTCACGCATTAATTGGGTGGATATATTAAGTGGGTTGTCGGCTAAGGATTCCGTAGAAACTTTCTATGAAACTATATATCACATTATATTTGATCATGTTCCATTGCGGCCACATAAGTCAAATGAGTATCCCATATGGTTCACACGACCACTTATACATATATAAAAAATAAAAATAATTCTTGGTCCAAATGGAAGAAATATAAGAATATATCTGATTACGAGCAATTTTCTATGTATAGACGTAGATTCAAACTACTTGCTAAAGAATGCTTTAATACCTTCTTTCTTCTGTATCTGTATTCTGTATTCTAATCTTTATTCTGTAGAAGAAGGATTGAGGAAGGACTTGAAGGTGTTTTGGTCGTTTGTAAATACGCGTAGAAAAGGCAATGGCATTCCAGATTCTGTGAAATATGACGGAGCCGAGTCTGATGATCCTGAGAGTATATGTAACTTGTTCTCAAATTTTTTTAGTTCAGTATTTGAAGCAAACTTTTTGGATAGATTAAACCTAGAATCATTGACTGACACCGACGCTTATAGTCAAAGTAATTCAACCATAGCTTCCATTTATTTATCAATTGAAGAAATAACTAAAAGTCTACTAAATCTTGATGTAGCCAAGGGCTCTGGGCCTGATAAAATACCTCCTTACTTTTTTAAGCGTACTGCGAAATCCATTAGCCCTGTTCTTGAAATTTTATTTAACAAATGCTTGGTTGAAGGGGTTGTACCCATTATTTGGAAGACAGCTAACATTACTCCTGTGCATAAGAGTGGTCCAAATGTGATGTAAGGAACTACCGTCCCATTTCGATACTTTCCACGTTGTCGAAGGTTTTCGAAAAACTGGTTCATAATGCTATTTATCCGGTGCTTCACAACAGTATCATTCCTGAGCAACACGGATTTGTTAAAAAGCGATCAACGATAAGTAATCTTTTTATTTACACTAATTTTCTCTTTCAGTATATGGACAGTGTTGTTCAGGTAGACGCTGTATATACAGATTTTTGTAAGGCCTTCGACAAGGTGGATCATGTAATACTAATGAAAAAAATTTTCTTTAACGGAATACGCGGTAATTTGTTGCGCTGGTTTTTATCCTACATTACAGGGAGAACGCAAAGGGTAGTAATTAATGGATATGCCTCTGATGAAGTAAGGGTGACGTCAGGTGTGCCACAGGGTTCAATTTTAGGTCCATTATTGTTTGTTTTGTATATTAATGACATTAACACTTGCTTTCATAACTGTAATTTTTTACTTTATGCTGATGATTTAAAAATATTTAAGCCTATCAGAAATCTTGACGACTGCATCCAATTACAAGAAGACCTACATAGATTACATGACTACTGTATAATTAATAAACTGCAGCTTAGCTTACCTAAATGCAATACTATTACTTTCACTAAAAAGAAAAATGTTCTATTTTTTGACTATAATATAAATAATGTAAAACTTAAAAAGGTATCTGTTATAAAGGACTTGGGACTACTTTTAGATTCCAAATTACATCTTAACCAACATATAGATAATATAGTAACCAAAGCTTTCCAGATGTACGGGTTTGTGATGAGGATGAGTTCCCATTTTAAACAAGAAAGTACTTTATTATATCTTTATAAAGTGCTGGTCAGGTCTCAGCTGGAGTATGCATCTGTTATATGGAACCCTTTTTACAATAAATATAATCACCAAATTGAAAGTGTACAGCGCAAATTCCTTCGGTCTCTAAACTTCAAAATATATCATTCTCGGAGATCTTATGAGTTTCTTCTGAGTAAGTTTAATTGTTCCACACTTACCAAGCGCAGACAAATATTCGATGTAACTTTTTTATATGATGTTCTCAGTAATAAATTTGATTGTAATACTCTAACACAGTATATAAGGTACAAAATCCCCAGCAGTTCCCTTCGTATCCGTAATAATTATCCCCATAAATTATTTTCCCTTGATTTCGTAAGATCGAATGCTGGTGAACGTGCCCCTATCTATAGATTGATGAAATTCTATAATGATTGTCTATATGATCTAGACTTTTTTATACTGACTAGAAATAAATTTAGATCAGATGCGTCCACAATATTGTGCGATGTAAATGAAAATAAAGCAAAATAAAATTAACTTTTGTAATATTTTTCATGTATTGCTTGTATGTACTTTTTAAATACCTAAAAACTTGTAATACCTAAATACTAAAAACTTGTTCATTATTACACCTGTACATCTACTGGTTGTATGCTTGGAGTGTATTGTAATCATTGCTAGAACTATGATCTGTATCAGTCTTTTGTAATATATCTGTGGATAACGGAGCTGGTTATACAATAAGAACCTGTTGTAATGTTTACATTTTTTATATAAGTACATTGTATAACTGTTTGTTATTTCAAAATAAATAAATAAATAAATAAATAGACTTCGTCTGCGTGGAATCGTAATTTTAGGTAACATTTTTAATGACTGAGACTGTTATAAAACGTAAGAGTAGACAAATATAATCAGAAAACTTCGAACTGCTAAGCTATCGGGAGTTGCACGTGTTATTGTGAGTCAACCATAAAAGACAGACATATGCTGTGGTGGAATATTTTTTATATAATCTTAAGGAGAGAACATTTCCGCCATAAATGATTTCTGTGTAGCTTCAACCATTAAGGTTGCACTCGCGAGTGGAGCTTAAAAAATGGAGTAAATTCTCCCGTTTTCCCAACATTTCCCTTCACTGGTCTGCTCTTATTGATTGTAGCGTGATGAAAAGTATAATATAACCAGCTCAGGAGTATGAAAAATAATTGTTCCAAGTTTCGTTAATATTCGTTGAGTAGTTTTAGTTTCTATAACGGTTATACAGACAGACAGACAAAAATTTTACTGATTGAATTTTTGGCATCAGTATCTATCCCTAATCACCCCCTGATAGTTATTTTGGAAATATATTTCATGTGCAGAATTCACCTCTCTACAGGTAGAACTCTCTACAGGTAGTAGTACAACTAGGTATTTTTTGAAGTCGGTACCTGCCCGAATTATAGGAAAGTAAGAGTGATGAAATTAAAGCTCATACACATTTATTTTGTTACCCCTCTCCGTGCACCGACTTCAAATAATACGTAGGTAGTTAGTTTATTTAACACAGAAGTTATCGTATTTATATTTTACTTTTAAATTCTTTTATATTCTTTCTAAACATACATAGGTAAGTTAGTTGCGTACAATTTTGAAGTCGGTTTTTTTTAAATATTTTTAGTTCTTTTATTTTATCTAAAGTCGTAGGTAAGTCCAAAAAGATTCCTGATTTTTTAGTTGTGTTGTGTTTATTCTTTCTAAACTTACGTAAGGTACGATTCATTCGGTTTAATTTACTTTTTTTGAAGTCGGTTAAAAAAACCCTATCTCAAAAAGCACGCAACCGATTTCGATGAAACTTGCAGTGACCCTAAGTTGAAGAATTCCTTTTTTTGTGGGGGGAACTGCGACCTATGCACCATGACGCCCTTGTGTGGGGCCCAGCCTACCCACTAAAACCCCCCCGAGTTCTCTGGGCCCATACGGGGCACATGGCGAGGTGCGCTTAAGTTGAACAATACCTAGTAAAACAAAAAAAAAGAATTACTTAGATCATACTTGTAGTTCCGGAGATATGCGAACACAAACAAAAAACATACATACATCCACTTTTGAAATTTGGCAGATTTGTTCAGACGCTGATATAGGCTAAATTATTCTTTATCAATTATATTCTGTTATCAATTATATTATCAATTATAGTTCTGGATATTACATACATACGGGTCGAATTTACAACCACCTTTTTTTGAAGTCTGTTAAAAAGAAATTGATGACATGGTTTCGCCCTTTATTTTTATATTTTTTGCAATCGCTACCTGTTATTGAAAAAATAGCTACTTATATCTTTTAAAAAAGTGAGCTATCTTGCTAAGAATTGAAGAAAAATAATGTCAATTAACATTCTAATTGACTAACATCCAAATTAAAAACACAAATTTTACGAAAAAGTAAATAAATGAATAAATTTGTAAAAATATTACATTTTTTTTTTTTTTAGAAAATGTAAATAATCACAGAAATTGGTGCAATAATTTCGTTGATTATACTATTGAAACTTATTTTAAATTACATTACCTATGTAACAGTAAAAAATGTTTCTAGCTAACATAATACTTGTGCAGTGACGAGTTTATTTTTTATTTTTTTTTCTCAGAAGAGGAGGCTGAGAATCCATCATGGATACCAACGCAACAGGCAAGCAGGGATGCGTTGATTATGTCGGACTCCTGGTGAATTGAGGCGGCTCGACCCACCAGACCTATCGACTAAACTCAGCCTAGCCTTTGGTCCTATTGACCCTACTGGCTTTATTGACGAGGGAGTGACGAGTTTATTGTAAGGCCCGCGCACGCGTCTCTGACCTTGATTTTGGAGCAATAAATATAGGTAAGTATTATGTGGTGTTGGTGTAGATAATAAGACGTTGTTTGTACTTGAATGACTTTATTTTATTCCTTGCCTCGTTTACAAATATTACTCACATCTTAGTACTAGACTTATAACACAGATTAGTATACTATTACTTATAAGAACAGACCGACTCTCCACTCTTCTGACATCACAGGAACGGAAAAGCCTTGTGTTGCCATTACACTCTTATACTATATTACCTAACAGTAAGTACTCACCAGGATCATGAAATGGCACGAAGGCGAAGTCTGCAATAATTTTACTTTCTTCCAACGCCGTATTAAGAATCATTTCCGCGCTCTGTTTCAGTTGCGGCAGATCGTTGTGCATAGAGCCTGTAGTGTCGAAGACAAAAACCAAACTGCTCTTCCCATCACCCTGTCCATCCTCAGTTTTCACAGGCCAACAAAACAAAACAACACACAAAGAAAAGTCCTCGGCATTTTGCCAGCTACATCCACATGTTTGACAATTTACTAATATAATAACTATTTGATTCGCTTTATCTGTAACCTCTGAACTCGATAATCGATGTGGGTTACGAGGAAATATGGTGGTAAATCAGTTATACTTGTGCGGCTAGGATTTTTTTATAGCAGGGGTGTTCAACATACTAACGGCTGGTTTCTGAAACACATGTCAGCGTTAAAACGTTGTTGACACGTTGTTAATCTCTCATTAAATGTTAGATGTATGGATAACGGCTGGTTACTGAATGGGTTTATAGTGTAAAATTAGCTAATTGACTATTTTTTGGTTATTTACTCATATATTTGGCGTTTAATAAGAAGTAGTAAACGTGTTAACAGCGTGTTAACATAACATGCGTTTCAGAAACCGGCCGTAAATCTTCCCGGGTGGTTTATAAATATAAATTTATAATCGGACCACATCTATATACATAGCTCTTTCTTATAGAGTTAAGGGTCCATAGCTTTTGCCCACGGCTACATATTCGCGGAAGTCGTTTATGGCGGGAAGGTTTTATCGCGCTTCCCGTGGGACTATCCGTTTTTCCGAGATAAAAATACCGCAAAACCTTGCTCAAGAATCACTCTATCTATTGATGAAAACCGCATGAAAATCTGTGCAGTAGTTTTTGAGCGAAGCCTTTTATTGTATCCCGTGGCATCCCGTGGGATCTGTCGATTATTACGGGATAAAAAGTAGCCTATTATTTAATCCGGACTTTTATCTTTACGTCTGCAAAATTTCAAAGCAATCGGTTCAGTAGTTACGGCGTGAAAGCGGAACAAACAAACAAACTCACATTCCGATTTATATTAGTAAGGATTATATAATATTCCTTATTTCCTTCGTGAGCGTTTTTTCCGCTCTCTGTAAATCCTACCCCAATCTTAGTGCCCCTGCCTGTAACGCCAATTCTCTTTCCTATTGCTTTATGGCTCATGCAATCGCTTTGAAATTCACTTCCACCGTACATTCGAGACTGCTAAGGATTTGCTGCTTTAAGCGTCGCTTAAGGCATTAGTCTCTTTTCTGTTGCCCTGGAGACCTATTTTTAAATTACGAATACGATTTCGAAATCACCGCTGACTAAATAGTCAGCGGTGACTTTGAGGTCACGGATTCCTAAACATCCAATTTTGAAAGTCGATCGCAGAGCTGCCATCATAGATAAAGTACACACATAAATGTAAGAGTTCGGTTCCATGCAGAATGTAGCCGCTGCCGGTTATTGCCGGCTTAACCATTATGGTTATATTTTTTTTTTTTTTTTTTTATTGCTAAAGTTGACAAACAAGCAGGCTGCCCACCTGATGGTAAGTGGTAACAGTCGCCTATAGTACATGTGGTTCCCATGAGATTCGCAGCAAATCTGCAAACCTCATAAGAAGCACAGTGTACGTTGCCAACTTGTGACATAAGATGTAAAGTCACAGTACCCAGTAATTTCACTGCCTATCTTACCCTTCACGCACCGGAACACAGCAAAGCGAACCCTGCTGTTTGGCGGCGGAAATAGGTAAGACGGAGAGGTACCCATGCAGACGACCCTGGTACAGAGTCTACCTCCTAGTAGTAAGTATATATATATATATATATTACATATATATATATGTATATATAATAACCATAATGCCTATAGGTACTTAACCATTATATACCTTAACTATTGCGGTTATTATATACGTACATATATATATACAATATATATGTGCTACATTCATATATATATATATATATATATATATATATATATATATATATATATATATATATTGTATATATAGACTGAAAAATCAAACAAAACACAGATAACATTTCCACAAGTATGACTTGATTACGAGTGGGTGAGGGCACTCGTAATGAAATCACATCCTGAGTGACTAAGGTAGTCACATCAGTGATATTCAAAAATAAGAATTATTGAAAAATCGGTGATTATTAGTCACATCCGTGATTTCGAAGTCGCATTCCTAATTCAAAAATAGGTCTCCTGTTCCTTTCTCTTTTATCACTCGTCATTTCGACACTCACTGCCATTTTCAACATATCATTCACACAATCCATCCATCGTTTCTTCAGTCAGCCTCACGTCCATCGAAATGATGAAGATAATTTCGGAAATTATTAAATTACTTTAAGAATAGATGTCATTTGTTTTAAATTTAAAATTTGTAAGATTTAGAGCCTGATATTTTTTATTAATTGTCTCTCAATTTATGTTGGACACCCCCGACTTACAGGAAGTTCAATGCGAGATATCATTTCGTTTGTATCCGTAGCCCTACAGTTATCTTTTTACTACGCCAATGTATGAATTCAATTAATCATGTGAAGCTTAACTTTGTTAATCCATGTTTTCTTTCTCGTTCTAACTTATGACTAGAGATCGGATAATCGGATGCATATTTACCTAAAGTTAATTTTTGGCTCACAAATTATGGAAGCGGCTTTTTAAAATACATTTTGTTAAATAAAAATCCCGGGAAAATACGGGACTGCAAATTTAACGTAGTGATATTGTTTGAAAATTACTAAATTAGCACGTGGTATTTATTTTCAAAAGACCGAGACTCCGGGTTCATTTATACAACTATGCATACGTATTTACCAAAATGTTCTACAGTACCGGAATTCCGGGATTTTTATTTATGGAAATAAAATAAAAAGACAGTTCCATACTTTGTCAAAAACTAAATTAGGTAAATAAATAAACATCCGGCTATCCAATTCCGCAATCCCGGGATTTTTATTTAACAAAACAATAAAAAGCCGTTTCCATACTTTGTCTTAAACTAACTTTAGGTAAATATGCATCCGATTATCCGATCTCTACTCATGACATTTATTGAAAGACGAAACAAGACAACCACATAAATATTTATTCCGTATACAGTCCGTAAATAGTAATTATATATACGAACATATCATTAATCTTTACGGACGTGTCATGTGCATATGTACGTTGGGACCCTACCACTACTAAACTCCCTCTTCCCTTAGTGTATAGTCCCAACGACCTTCATTAATTCCTTGCATTATTATATACATATATATTATTATATACATTGAGTGTGAGGGAAATCGCACGAGAGGAATTTGCAAGAAAATATTAGCGAGCGAGCTGAAATATTTAAATAAGAAAAATTTGGACAACATTTGGAGGACAAAGCCAAAATGGCAAGTAAAAAATTGGGTGTTCTCAACAGAGCGAAGCGGTACTTCACGCCCAGTCAGCGTCTGATGCTTTATAAAGCTCAAATACGGCCGCATATGGAGTACTGCTCACACCTCTGGGCTGGAGCCCCCAAATATCAACTCGACCCTCTTGACTCCCTGCAAAGGCGTGCTTTCCGTATCATCGGTGATCCCAATATTACGGCCTCAACAGAGACCTTGGAGCAGCGGATAGACTTTGGCTCTCTGTGAGTTCTTTATAGGGGGCATTCAAGTATTACGTAACGCAATTTGGGGGGGGGGGGTCTCGGTAAAATTACGATGCGTTATAGGGACAGGAGCGAGTCTTTCTTACAACACCGTATGTAACATTGTTTCTTTTTTTATAACAAATTGGCAACCCTTTTCGTTTACGTTTTACGGGGAATCCCTCGATTGTATTAGTATGGTCGTCATTTTTAATTTTTTCACGCAAGTTGTTTAACGTTACGGTGCGTTACAGGGGGGGGGGGGGGTCAAACATCTTCAACAATTGCGTTACGTAATACTTGCACGCTCCCATAGGCTCTTTAACGGAGAGTGCTCTGAGGAACTATTTGCAATGGTGCCTTCGTCACCTTTTTACCATCGCACCACCCGCCACCGCAGTAGAGTTCATCCATATCACCTGGAACCGATCTTGTCTAGTACAGTTCGGTTTCAGCGTTCATTCCTTCCGCGTACATGCAAACTCTGGAATGAGCTCCCAGCTGCGATGTTTCCTGAGCGCTACGATATGTCTAACTTCAAACGGGGCTTAAAAAGAGTATTACTCTCCAGGTAGGCAGCGGCTCAGCTGTGCCCCTGGCACTGCAGATGTCCAAGAGCGATGGTTACCACTTACCATGAGGTGGGCCATTTGCTCGTCTGCCACCGTATGGAATAAAAAAAAATTAAAAAGAATATAAATAATGAAAACAACCATACTCCCTCTGATAGTTCACTTCATCTATACTAATATTATAAAGAAGTAAAGTTTGTGTGTTTGTATATTTGTTATATTGTAAGGGGTAATCTCGGAATCTACTGAAAAGATTTTTGAAAATTCTTTCACCAATAGCCACATTATTGCCGAGTGTCATTGGTTATATAAAAAACCGAAAAATAAAAAGGCTTTTACGTGGTAGTCCGTTTTGCAAAATGAATTATAAAAAAAAACGTTCGAAAAGCGTTTCTTACGAACGCTGCCTTAACTATGAAAGATATATTTTTGAGTTCTAGAGAAAAGATGTGGAGCTTGAAAATGCCTACAAAAGTCAACGACAGCATAAGCCTAACTATATTTAAGTTACAAAAAGTGTTTTATTATATTTACAGTTAAATTAAAACATAACACTGTACTAAAAAGGATTATTAATATATTATGCTCAACGAAGTGGGCACGGTCAGCGGTACTATATATATATATAACCTACACGCAAAATAAAAATCACAAACCTAATAACATTACTTGAGATTTATTTATTTATTGTTTAATATTTGAATGTTCACAATTTAATGTTATAAACATTCTGTGGACATTATTGATTTATGTTTTTTTTTATTTATTATTAATAACTACTCTATTGTAGCAGGTGTTATTTTGCGGAAGTCCATTGTATTACAAAGGATATTGGTTACGTTTGCTGATTCCGCGCAGTTGATGATGACTTGTCCAACAGCAGACAAGGTCGACACGTGTTCGTCTCTCAGCAAGACATCTTCAGCGACTTCGTGAGTCGCTCGTGAGACACCGAGCAGGCAACAGATCCTGAAGATGTCTCGCTGAGAGACGAAACACGTGTCGACCTTGTCTGCTTGTTTGGACAAGTCATCATCAACTGCGCGGCATCAGCAAACGTAACCAATATCCTTTGTAATTATTAATAACTGTTGATGTACTTAAAAGGAAATAAGAAGTAGTTCAGAAATACAAAATGCCATATTCAAAAATTATTAAAAAATAAAAAATTTATATTAAAATTCACACACGGACATTTCTATAGAAGAATTTAAAATTTTAAAATTACACAAAAAAAACAACATTAAACCTAACGGATTGCTCAAGCTCAATAATCGGGATGTCCCCAATTTACAATTCGAACTGCCAAGAGATTAAATGTTCAATTTATTTACTATAAATAAAGCAAACATTGATATAAATATTAAGTTTGATCATATTTATTTATAAAACATAATGTGATAGCAAAAATAAACAGGACGTGCGTCGTTAGATGTGCACAGGCGATGTTATGTCATACTTATTAATGGATTTTTAATATTATATATTATTATTATTTAGTGATGTTAATAGATTTTAAATATATGTAATGAAAATCTAAAATAATTTTATTTGTAAGTAGGTAAGTAATTTTGTATTCAGAACATTTGTTCCAAGTGTTCTTGTTATACGATAAACAAATGAGTAACGATTATCAATGCACATTTTAAGCCCGTGATAAGATTTTCCAACGAACACCAGTTCTTTTTTGTTGTATGTTGCATTTCAGCCAGTTCATATTGTTATAAATATGGTGAATGAAATCAGGATATAATTAGAAGTGGTAAAGTTCACCACTGTCGTATGAAATTATATTTGATAATAAAAAATAATAACATACTATTAAAATAATAACAATGATGATAATTTAGAGATTGGTGGAATGATTTTAGTTCCCTTGTGTGCTGTAATTTTTTTTTATTTATTTCTGTTGGATTACTGAAAAATGAAAAAAAAATATTACAGCACACAAGGGAACTAAAACCATTCCACCAATCTCTTATTAAATATGGCAGTGTTCTAATTTCAAAAGTTTGAATAATCATATATATATATATATATATATATATATATATATATATATATATTGCAACATTACTTTATTTTTCTAAAAGTATCAAAAATTACTCCTTACCGCATCAGCTACCCGCTAATAAAAGTCTCGTCAAAATCAGTCCAGACAGACAGTCGACACTCCAATTTTTTTATATATATATAGTTTACAGAATACACCTGAATAATCGCATGTGCACACTAAACTGTTACAATTATATCTATTTTACAAAAACTTACATTTATCTTTACATTCACTCTGCTTAACAACGTTGGAGACAACCCTAGTTTACGTTCTTAATTAAGATATTGTAAAAAGACGTTAAGTTACGGGAGATCTTATAAATACTTGTCTTTGTTGATTGAGCAATTCAATGGTCGTGTCTAGATTTATACTATTAAATTAAAAATAATTTATTCTATTAAAAATTTAATTACCTAAATAAACAATTATATTAAATCCATATTGCAGTACAAATACATTATCGATTGAGGTAATAATACTATTAATAATTATCATTTTTTTTAAATTAATATTATTATAAAATACAGATATTACATACGGATAAATAAATATACAATAATTGAAATGCACAAAGATGTTTGCAAATAATCGGTCAAGTGTCACATAAAAATAAATGATTAAATATAAACTATTATACTCCATCAATGCAGAGCATAAATCAATAAAAATGTCGGTGGTGAAACACTTAATCATTAATTAGCACTCAGCCTTCTACAATAGCCAGTAATCGTAAGAGATAACTACAAATAGTACAAAATGTTAGTATTTAAGTAACAAATAACTAACTTTGGCAAGCGAATTTCGGCCAATTTCACTAACACTGTCTTGCTCTGTCTGTCTCCTTTTGCGAAGATGTTATCTCGCGAGAGGCTGTAGCGGGAGGAAAACGGCAGTATAGGAGACGTGCTTTACTAAACAGTGTCCAACTTCCTAGTAGCGGGAATGAAGCCAACCCGATCAGTTGACTACTGACCGGGATATATGGCTTTAAACTAACCAAACTAAGTCGTCTGGGTACTCTGGCAATCCCGCCTATAGCGAAATCCCAGTTCGTTTATATCACTGGGCCTGTCCCACGGAGGGCATTCGGTGAATTGGGCTTAACCCGATCCCGAATAGACCTTCCACAGAGGCGGAAAGGTTCCAGAGGGAGGTTTAGCCGTGGTAGTCACCACCAAGTGCCGTCACTGGTGTGGTTGGAATTTAACGGCATACTTAAAAAATACAGATTAGTTAACTGTCTTCTTGGTATCAGAAAAACAGGTCCTAGCTGAAAATCGACATGCATTCACCCACTGTATTATGTATGTATGTGTGTTTCTGTATCCTATTCTGTGTACTACTTTAATGATTGAATACAAAGAGAGATTTAATTACTGATTTAAACGGGAGATCATATAAATCTCTGATTATTGCCGACTATACATACCGGCCTAAGGCCAATCATTCAAATCCGATGCCAATAAAAAAACTCATTTGTGTGCAATTTTGACACATTACATTGTACTGACAATAGAACGATATTGAATCAAAAAGTCTAAGCAAAAAAACTCGAGGTTGGCGAAATCCTATGGCACCGCCATCAAACCCAAAAGAAGAAGAAGAATCAAAAAGAAATAAAATTTGTTTGGTTTTGGTGGTCTTCGGTACTATTTGACAGTTCAACATTGCTATCGGAATTGGATAGATATAGCCTTGCAATTTTATATTCAACTTAGTTTTAAGAGAAGACCTGCTTATGCAATATTAAGTGAATGTGACGAGCGGCGTAGTTTTTTATTTTTTTTCTTCTTGACAAGTTGTTTTAATAATCAAGTGGAAGCTTCACTGGTGAATGATTAGATGTTATAAGTATAGTGTTTAAGTAAAATGTAAACTGTTTGTTTACCAAATATATATAAATGTCACTTAAATCTCTAAACTAAGACAAGTTATTGAAATTGGCCATTAGATTATATAAATAAGGAAAGAAATGTTTTGTACTTGTATTTAATCTCAGTCATGAATTGTGTTAAATTAATAATTATATGATTAAATGAAAAATATCAAATTGCTTTTACTTGGAACAAATTATTCAATCTTCAATATAGCTATTGCACAAATTAGTTAAACATTTCGAAAACACCAATTGAGGCAAATCTTTATGTATAAACTAAATTCTTATCTTAAATAAAAACTAAACACATAAAAATTGTATTATAATAATTTTGTAAATATTTTCAATAATCGGATAAAGGAAAAATATATAAACATAATATCATGTTTCAGTAGAACAACTATTTCTTATTATCTAAATATAATGTTGAATACCTCTATATTAAAACTTAATAAAAAAAAGTCACATTATGTAATTTAGCTATAATTCTATCAAGAAATCATTTCAATGGCAATAATATTAAAATAAGGATCAAAACATAAAATATATTTTTTTGTTTCTGCAACACGTAACAAATACATGGTAATAAATTAACCAAGATCGGTTTTAATATTACTCAATTATTTTATGAGTCAATCAGAATTAACTAATTAACGTTTATTTTCTTTATTATTTACCCTAAGAATATACCAAAAAACAGCAGAAATATAATTTGAATTCATATTATTAGCTAAGCCATAATTCGGACACGTATCTCGAAATGCATCAAATGATACATAATATGTAGTGATCGATAGACAAACTACTTATTTTGTTTATGTGCAAAATATTAAGAATGAGTAAAGATTACATGTTAAATTCATTTGATACGAGTTAAGACACAAGTTACATATTCCCTATTAGAGCTTTCATTGTTATTGAATACAAAGAGATATTTAATTAATGATTTAAACGGGAGATCATGTAAAACTCTGATTATTGCCGACTATACACTATACCGGCCTAAGGCCAATCATTCAAATCCGATGCCAATAAAAAAAAAACTCATTTGTGTGCAATTTTGACACATTACATTGTACTGAACGATATTGAATCAAAAAGAAATAAAATTGCTTGGTTTGGTGGTCTTCGGTACTATTTGACAGTTCAACATTACTATCGGAATTGGATAGATATAGCCTTGCAATTTTTATATTGAACATAGTTTAAGAGAAAACCTGCTTAATATTAAGATGCAGTTGTTCAAATGATTAACTTGCGTACTGACAGAGATAGTATATTCGAGAGTTCATTTGGGACAAACTGTACCGTAAAGTAACGAGTTAAAGCTTATTTTGGCTTACGTAGTGTTGTTAGAGTACGTCGTCGGGCGGGAGGCTTCGCTTGACTGTCTATTTTCTTGTATACGAGGACTTTTTCTCCCACTTCGCCTTCGGGAAACTGGCATACAATTAAATAAGTTTCTTAGTAATAATTAATTATGTTTGTGGAAAGCAACTGATAAATAAATATTATACATAGAAAAATTACTAAAACAAAACTTCTTTTTTACTTTAAAAACGATTTCAACTGCCGGTGTTATTACTAGAGATCGGATAATCGGATGCATATTTACCTAAAGTTAGTTTAAGACAAAGTATGGAAACGGCTTTTTATTGTTTTGTTAAATAAAATTTTTCACCATTTCTGTTTTTTTATTCAATTATTTATTGATTATTGTTTTAGTCAAACTAGCTCACTACATTCGTACAACACTCTTCATGTAATAAATCGTACATTCATAAATCGCACGGGCAACTGAAACTAAACTTCATGTAAATACGTATGCATAGTTGTATAAATGAACCCGGAGTCTCGGTCTTTTGAAAATAAATACCACGTGCTAATTTAGTCATTTTCAAACAATATCACTACGTTAAATTTGCAGTCCCGTATTTTCCCAGGATTTGTAATGTATTTTAAAAAGCCGCTTCCATAATTTGTGAGCCAAAAATTAACTCTAGGTAAATATGCATCCGATTATCCGATCTCTAGTTATTACTAAAAAAAAACATAGCAACAAATAAAAGGAAAACAATGAAATTATAAAATTTCATTAAAATATTGTTTAAGAAAATTAATGCTGTGTGCACATATCAAAATACGGAACATTATACTTATAATAATATTATCGACGAAAAACAGGTTTATATTATAATACATTTATAATGGATTTTTAAAAATTATAAATCTATCTCAATAGAGCAAGCTTTATATTGATTAGAAGTAACATATTTCTTCATAAAATTGAAATTATATAAAAAAAAAAATGCCATTAATCAAATATTATTGACTTTGTCAATAGAAATCGAATAATCGGATGCATATTTACCTAAAGTTTAGTTTAAGACAAAGTATGGAAACGGCTTTTTATTGTTTTGTTAAATAAAAATCCCGGGATTGCGGAATTGGATAGCCGGATGTTTATTTATTTACCTAATTTAGTTTTTGACAAAGTATGGAACTGTCTTTTTATTCATTTCCATAAATAAAAATCCCGGAATTCCGGTACTGTATAAAACATTTTGTAAATACGTATGCATCGTTGTATAAATGAACCCGGAGTCTCGGTCTTTTGAAAATAAATACCACGTGCTAATTTAGTCATTTTCAAACAATATCACTACGTTAAATTTGCAGCCCTGTTTCCCTGGATTTTTATTTAACAAAATGTATTTTAAAAAGCCGTCCATAATTTGTGAGCCAAAAATTAACTTTAGGTAAATATGCATCCGATTATCCGATCTCTAGTTATTACTAAAAAAAAAACATAGCAACAAATAAAAGGAATACAATGAAATTATAAAATTTCAATAAAATATTGTTTAAGAAAATTACTGTGTGCACATATTAAAATACGGAACATTATACTTATAATAATATTGTCGACGAAAAACAGGTTTATATATAATTACATTTATAATGTATTTTAAAAATTATGAATCTATCTCAATAGTGCAAGCTTTATATGATTAGAAGTAACATATTTCTTCATAAAATTGAAATTATATTTAAAAAAAATTGCCATTAATAAATATTATTGACTTATCAATTATTGTAAAACTTTTCAAATTATCAAATAATTCTATTTATATCAATTACAATCGTAAAGATAAATTTGTTCTGTTTGGGTTATTTGTGTGACGTGGTCTGATCTGAATTTAATATTAGTTTTTTTATATATTTGTTAGCACTTACACCAATTAGCCTAGCCCAAACTAAGCTCTGTAAGGCCTTGTGCTATGGGATCTAGGGTAACGGATAGACATACATATATTATACATATATAAAATAATTTTTACAGAAATCTATATCAACAACCATGACTAAGGTACAAATGCTAGCATTCATCACACAAACATCTACCCCAACCGGTATTCGAACCCGGTACCTCAGAGATAGCGACACCTTGAAACCGGTGTACTATCCACTCGACTATGTAGTAGTGATGAAACGGATATCCGGTAACACTATCCGCGTATCCGGCCTATCCGGCCTATTTTCACTATCCGCCGGATACCGGATAGTAGGGCACTATCCGGCCGAATACCGAATACTAGATGTTTCCCGCGATACCGTTCGCGCCTGAGTGCTTTACGCCCTAATCTCGTCTATATCGCGCTTTTCTGTGGGAATACAAAAGTTTTTTAAGCCTATCTATATTGTTTCTCGTTGTCTAATCTATCTCTGTATCAAATTCAGCAAAATCAGTTCTTTAGTTTAGGCGTGAGAGAGTAGCAGACAAACAGACTGAATTTATAATATTAGTAAACGGATTATTTTGCACATACACACACAATATATGAAACGCGATAAGCGGCCGAATATCCGGTGCCGGATATCCGGCGCTCCGGCCTGTAGTTAGCCGAATATCCGGTATCCGGTATCCGGCCAAATCACTATCCGTTTCATCTCTACTATGTAGGTCGTCAATTTAACTGTTATGTAGTACCACAATATTCGGGTGTGACCTGATCTGGTCACACACCATACAAATTATGGACAGTTAGATGTGACCAGAGGCCATACCATGACTGCTTAGAGCAGGGTTAAAACTTGAAACAGAGGCGACGTTATTTACAGCGTATAACGCCATCTCGCTTGCACTAATTTCTAGATCATAAATTAGTGCAAGCGATATATGGATGTAAAGTCTGAAATAAATATTAATTATTATTATCTTCATTCTTTTTAAACTTTCTTTCCCAAGTGAATGGGGTGTATTTACCATTTCTGCGGGCAATGTGCTAAGCAAGAAACAGGAGGAGTTTATTGGGGTTAGGGAGCGTTCAAGGATTACGTAACGCAATTTTTGAAGATATTTGACCCCCTCCCCCCTTTGTAACGCACCGTAACGTTTTCTGTACCCCCCTTTATTTTTTTATTTTTTTTCCCCTGAGGAAAAAGCATTAAATTGCATACCCCGGCTGCGGTGAGCCGGCGGTTATGTGAGGCTCTCCTCCCCAGAAGGGGGAGGCCTACCCACTAAAAACCTCAGGGATGGCCTTCCTCAGGCATGTAGGGAGCCCCCGGGAACATCAAGCCACTTCCGGAACCTCCAGCCTTCGCTCCCCGCCGATACAGGGGAGCCCTCCTCGGGGGAGGCTCGCTACCTCCCCCGGTCTCCTCCACCGACGACGCCCCCGGCCACGGAAGGGGCGTGGTCCATCCCGGATCGCCGTAGCGGTCGCGACTTCCTCTGTACCCCCCTACCCCTCTGTAAACGTTACGTAACACTCAAATGATCATTTTTACCCTTACGATGTTATATTTTTTATCCTTGGTATACATAAACACTAACGAATACTGACAACGAAAACCACATTAAATGACGTACAATACAATCTAGGGATTCCCCGTGAAATATAAACGAAAAGATTTGCCAACTTGCGGGAACAAATTAAAAATGACGACCAGACTAATACAATCGAGGGATTGCCCGTAAAACGTAAACGGAAAGGTTCCCTAATTTTTTATTAAAAAAAAAACAATGTTACGTAACGTGTTGTAAGAAAGACCCCCCTCGCCTCTGTAGCGCATCGTAACGTTCTACGAGACCCCTCCCTCCTCCCCCAAATAGGGAATTAATCTCTTTTTTGAAAAGAATCTTAATTTCATCCTTGCGTGTCAGTAAACCATATACTAAAAATATAAAAATTTTATACACTCGTTAAGTACTATAAAAATTGCATTAAAATTTAATATTTTCAAATTTCGCGCGTGAATTAGATGAAGGCGCCGCACGAGTTGTTACTCTGTAGCGATGACGTCAATACGGCATGTAAATAATAAACAAAACTCTATGTTTGATGCTATGTATTATTATATTCATAATTTAAAAATGAGTTATTATCTTTATATAAACAAGTAATAAAGGAATAATAATAAAAGAGTAATACTGACATCGATGTTTTAATACTCCGTAACTCGGCAGAACAAAAGTCGGGATTTGCAGCAAAGAATTTTCCGACCATTAATGCATTTATTTTTGGTAAATTCGTACTATCTCCTTTTACAAAACTGCTTTCCATAATGTGATTCACGTGCGATTTCAATTTAACTTATAATGTTTTCTTACATTAAAAAAGCAACCTACAAACGTCTTTTTTTTATTGTTTTGTACGTACTATGATTCATAATGACATTGACACGCATAAGTTTACAGTACCTTATGACGTCACGACATGGCGGCCTATGTTTCGCTCTTGTTTTACGTATAGATTAAAAAAGTGAATACTTTGAAACTAATTTTTATATTATTTTTGTTATTTTATGTACTTAAACATGATGGTTCCGACTATTTAATGCATAAGCTATCATAGTTATATGCTTTTAGATCTTTTCTAATATAGAGGGAAGTACCCTATTGCGTTACGTAATACTTGAACGCCCCCTTAACAACCTTCTGTCTATAAAGACAGGAATTTTCTCACAAATCTGCAGGTGTTCAATATCGTGGCTTTCTGTAAGAGGATGTATGTATATTTCTGTATGCCTAATGATTCCAAGTTTGGTTGTAAAGTGCGAGGTATGACTCCGGTGGTTGAAAGAATGATTGGTATGGTTTTGACTAAGTGTAGGTTCCATTATTATTATGTGTGACAGTTAACATACCTGCGTATGAGGTATCTCGTAGAGCTGCCTGTATCCCAGTAACGAGTTTTCGACTCTTCCTTTTAGAATGTCGAATAGCACCACAAAGTTTGGTGTCGCTTGGTTAAGGTACTCCATCCGCCACCAACGTTGGGGGTTGTTGAAGAATGCTTCTGATTCGGTGGTCTCATAAGGGCGGGACAGCGGTGGCTCACACTTGAGGTATCGTGTCGTTACATTTATATGCAGATGGCTGCAACAATTGGGACTGCGTTATAACCAACGTTCAAGTACAAAGTAAAGCTTAGGCTCAATAATCCAAGAAATAAAGTATGTATAGATACTTTACATTACTTACAAATTTATTTCTTATAACTTAATGTGTTTCAGTTTTCTATTTGTCTTGTTAACTTTACTTGCTACAAATTTTTTATTTCATCTTTTTCAAAGATACTTCATCACAGAAGCATCTGCCTCCACTGGGTCAGGAACCCGAGACCTCAGAGATGATGATACATTGAAACCAGTGTACTAATCACAAGACTATGTCTTTGAAATTCATAAAATAGATATAGCAGATAACGGAAGATATGATAACAACATAAGATTTAAGATAGAAATACGAGACATTATTTTGCTATCAATACAACAATTTCAATGTACAAGCAAATGAGAACAAAACGAAAAACTATGAAGAACGTCCTTTAAAATAAGCGACATCTTTGCATTGGGTTTTACGCAACAAACGTGTTAGAAGCAAAAGTTATTTTTTCTAACATGTCACAGATGCATGTTTAACAAAAATACATTTTTTTCGAATTACAAGAAAATATTGTTTATTAAACTTATAAATTTTATTTAATTGACGTTATTGTGACACATCTCACTTTCCTTTCTTTATTCAGAATTTTTCAGAAAATGTTCTCCCTATTTTTCTATTAATAATAAATAATGAAAAATTCACTGAAAATCAACTAATCCAAACTTCAACGATCAGATAATTTTTATTTAAACTAAATATTATATTTAATCTAAATAAGCCGACGAGTGTACATGAAAGTATTAAATAAATGTGGAGGAATGTAAGGAAGTACGTAGTAAGGATTGTAACGAAGTGGATCGTAGCAAGTAGAAAACTAGATTGATTCTTATATGTATGTATGTATTATGTTTGCGTTAGACTCTAGCTTTAGCAATAAATACCTGTAAAGCGGAGTAGAATGGCAAGGCATGAGGAACAGTACCGAGGTACGGTTGTGTGGTATGGCATCTCTGAGGAGAGGCATAACTTTGAGGGTTCCCGCTTGATGTATGAGGCCGAAGTACATCGCAGGTACTGCATTCCCAAGTAGTATTAGTGTCGCAACAATGTACAGCTGCCATCTGGAATGTTAATATTATAATTAACTCTATTTTATTTAACTAGTTGAGATAGTAGCCACTTTGGTGTAGATATACCATGTTGACGGCATCGACAATAAGACAAATTACAGACCGAACAGAAAATTCAAAGTCTTTACTTTACCAATGCAAATACAGATTTATGTAGTAATAGTAATTGTTTGTAATTTACAAACTTTCATATTACAGTCAGCTGGATACCAAGGTTTACCCACTACTATAAAAAGAGCTTTTAAAATTTTATTAAAATACTATTATTCTCTTCTTGTTGGAGTAATCTTTTTTTTTCAAGTTGCATTCTAAAATAATTCCTCATAAAATAAGGTGACGCCACCATTTTTTGCAAAAAACGGAACCCTTATAGATTCGTCATGTCTGTCCGTCCGTATGTCACAGCCATTTTTTTTCGAAACTATAAGAGCTATACTGTTGAAACTTGGTAGGTATATAGTATTCTGTGAACCGCATTAAGATTTTGATGCAAAAATAAAAAAATAATAATAAATATTGGGGGCTCCCCATACTTAGAACTGAAACTCAAATTTTTTATTTCATCTAACACATACGTGTGGGTTATCTATGGATAGGTCTTCAAAAATATTTTTTTTCTAAACCGAATAGTTTGCGTGACAGACGCTTCCAAAGTGGAAAAACGATGGTTACTCCCCCTCTAACTTCTAAAATAATAAAAAGAAAAATCTAAATAAAACATGATGTACTTACATTACTATAAAACTACCAACGAAAATTGTTTTGAACTAGTAAATGAACTAGAAATTGAGTTCTAGTAAATCGTTTTTTTTTTTAATACCTCATTAATCGTAAACCGCTTCCTTTAATTTCATAAATCAATGGTAGTTTTTATATATTTTTTTATATTTCTGTTTCTTAAACTGTTGGTTCATTTATATTCTTTGTTCAATGTTATTATTGTTATTTTTTTTTTTTCTGTCTTATTACTTATGCCAAAACTAAAAAACTACTGGCTGTTTGAGCTTATTTCGGCCATTAAAGGCAAATTAAAAATTAACTACTTTATAATCCCTAGAGGCTAAAGTGGTCACTTTGACCCGCTCCATAATCCCGCAACATGACTTACTACATTTTTAAAGCACAAGAAGAAAAAAAAGATGGAACGTGTTTATAAAACGTAGGCTAAACTTTATAACTAAATCTTCACTATCAGTTCACCTTGCAAGGTACCAACTTTACATTTCCAACCATATGTCTGTCACTCATGGACGTTTTCACCGTGACAACTGTTGGTTAAAACATGCAGAAAAATTCCAAGCAAAGCCATCTCCATATCTCTTTAGATGACTTTCAGCTTTCTTATAAGGCCCTTTATAAGCGGCCATAAATAATATCAATATAGATCACTTACTTCTTAGCCTTCCTGCTCCAAGGCACAATGACGTCTTGAGCGAGGTACAAGAACAGCGGCAGGAGGGGAAGCACGAAGCGGAACTCTTTGTGGGGAATCAAACTGGAAACGTTTGACATCTTTAGTCAATATTTATCATCACTCGGAATACAGAACCACACAAGAATAGTTTGTTCGATGATAATTTTCAGCCGGTGACTTCAACAATTAAATATTATTGACTTTATTTTTATTTACCTGTGATATGTTTTGTATACACTTATTTTAATTATTTTTAGTTTCCATTTAAAAAGCTTTGTTATTATCAATTTATAAATTATTTTGAAATAAATTAACAAGGCAATATAATGTGAGTGTTATTATACAAAGTCAAAGACAGAAGCTATTATTTTTATATAACTATATAATATATACACTTACAAACAAGAGACTGCTTTATAGTAAGGTATAGTAAGTAACATTCATCCATAGTGTATGCGGTTCTGGCAAAATCATAAAATATGGCAACAAATTGTAACTAACATGTAAATCAAAATAATAATAATAACATAGAAATCACAGTATCTAGTATATAATTTCCTTGCCTAACTCTTCCTTCTAGCTAAATCACAGCCATGCAATCACTCGGAGGAGCCTGGTTTTGTCCCCCATATTTAATTCCATATATACTCACCTATACATAGCTATGTGAATTGTGATTGCGACCAAGAACAGCATCCGAACCTTATTTTCTTTGGGTCTTCTCAAGACGCCAACAATTGCCAGTAGAACAGGAACTAAATTAATGCCTAGCACGGCCGGAATACCTTGCAGCAGATACCAGTGCCTGTCAACAAATTCTTGTATGTTTAATTTTGCCTGCTTATATTTCGTGTTGTTATTGCTTTTGTATGATACAACCCTATAAATAAAATGAAATGTTACTTTATAATTGCTGCTTAGTACTGATATTTCTAAGAATTTTACTTTTTCCATACTAATGTTTTCCTTATTTAATAAACAAACAAGAAAGCAAACTATTTGAAACACATGTTAAGGGATTATTAAACTAACTAATAACATAAATTTGAAGACAAATGAAATTGTTTTCGTTTTGTTTCAATCAATGGGGTGAAAAATTCTTCCAAAAACGATTGAGATTTGTCTATTGAAAGCTGTTATTTACAGGTCTGATATTCTAGGCTAGAATTTCCTGCTAATCGAAACTGTAAAACATGATAATCTATTTGAAATAATTATCTGTTACTTGCTCAATTACTCACTATACACTGTTTCATATTGCTAAAATTTGTGTTAGTATTGTTTTTTTCATACCAAGGATGTTGACCATAGAATGAAGCAATGTCGTGCAAGATGTTGAATCGGAAAAACTCCCATGGTGTGACAATGAGACTGCCATGGAAGTATGAATCCAAGGCCACAATACTACCTCCAGTGATGACTCTGAAAATATAAACAACTTTGTGAAAAAACATCAAACCACACATAAAAATTCTAGACCTGAACTGACAAATGGACAATAAAAATTCCAAGTTGATATTAAAATATATTTTTTTATTGAACACAAGCATTTGTTGATGTTAAGCTTATGATTTGTTGATGTTGAGTCAAATATATAAATAAGAGAATAATCAAACTTTGTATGTCAATGAGTACAAAGAGTTTTTGTCAAGATTACTTACCCTATAGGTACATAAGTTCTAACAAGCAATCTTAGTTTGCCTTCATTTGTGGTCATCAGATTATATATCCCCAACACAATCCAAAGAAAAGCTGATGTGGGTCTCAAAAATACACAAATAACAGCAAGAATAATCCAAAGTTTGCTTTCTGAAAAAAGAAGGCTCTTATTTTATAACTTGGCTAGAAACTCTTTAACAAATGTGCATAAATTATTCACTATATAAATAAAAGTAATATGAATTGAATTGTTTATTCAGTCTTTAAACTTCTACTTGTGCTATATGATAACCAATACATGGTAGAAATACATTCTCTGTGGCCAGAAAGTTACATTAAGGTTGACCGGCAAATAACTCATAGGGAATTCATTTGTGTATTTTACATAAAAATTAAATATTAGTTAACCACTAACCTTTCTCATAGTAGCTGTACCTCCCTTCTTTAAATGGAAACTTTGATAGAGCAACTGTTATTATCGCTGTCTCAATAGTTTGCAGGAGGGTACGACTGCCAGTATAAAACCAAAACCATGCAGTAAGGACTAAAAACAGGGCCCATTTACGACCTCCTGTCCATTTATAGAAACTATAGTCTGCATAAGCACTTATTGCTGCTTGAAGAATACGAGGCGCCAATACCTAATAGTAAAATGAAATAAATATTTATTGCTTTTATTTTATATTTTTGACAGTTTTTTATGTTGATTCATGCAGACCTCATACAAAAAATGTTGTGTGGAAGGGTGGAGGACCTTGCATTTATTGCAATGTGAACAATATAAGCAAGACAGAAAAAAATTGGAGATTGCTAACTTCATAGATTACAACATTTATAAATAATTAAACTTAAATTTCAGATCATAATTACATGATATACATATTTTATACCCACAATAGCATCAGAATAATCCAATCCAGTTATTTTCAAAAACGAATACAGTATAGCCACCACTCCAGGGTACAGATAGCTCCGAATTCCTTTCTGCCATTCCCAAGTGAGAGCTCCATAACCAAACACTTGTTTGTGGGCCACTTCCAAAGTCTGCCAGTACTCATCGGGTACATACCAGGTTTGAACCACGAATACTGATAGTAACCTTACAAATAGTATTGCCAGGAAAACCTGAACAGGTCTCGGGCTCCTTGCCAGTGCCATTCTCCCGCCTTAAAAAAAGAGGTTACATGTGAATTGTCTATAAATAGAACCTTTTAAATCCCGATTCACATTGCTCGTTTTTTACTATAACAAAAAGATATAAAAAGTATTCATGATGTGACAGTAAGAAACACACTTTCTACTAAGAATTTTAAAAATCTTATAAGTTTGCATAATGAAGCAAACTTTTCTAATATAGTGTCAACTAAAGCGTCCTTATAATTCTCCCTAAAAATGAATGAACACAATATTATAAGTGGTTTATATCAAATAAATATAAATTTTTAATAGTAATAACTAATATTTTAAGATTCGTAAAGATTGTTTTTGGTTGAAAAAATATAAAAAATTACGCTAACCTCAATAATAAAGCCCGCCGCCACCGCGAATCGCAAACATAGATTATAAAAACATTATATTATACACAATAAAAGTAGGCATAGGTAGATCTACGTCAGTTAAAAACTTATTTTTTCTTGTTTTTTTACTAATATTGACAGTAAAATGTTTTATTTTCTATTTAAGTTATATAATTAGGAGTGCTTTTTAGATGAGTAAGCACATTGTATTTGCATTACTACATATCATATCAAAATCTATATATATAAAAGAAAGTCGTGTTAGTTACACCACTTATAACTCAAGAACGGCAGAACAGATTTGGCTGAAAATTGGTAGGGAGGTAGCTTAGAGCCAGGAGACGGACATAGGATACTTTTTATCCCGTTCGACAGCGTTCCTGTGTGACTTGACATGAAACGTCAGTCACTATAAAACGTGGTATTACAAAAAAGAATCAGACTTGGAATAACAAAACGCAAATGACAGCTATGTAATTGACGTAAAATGACAGCTATGTAATGACGTATGGATGACAATTTGATATTTGTAAGAAATCAATATTAAAACTATTTCTATTAAATAAATAATTAACAAGTGATTGAAGTGAAGTGAAGTTTAATTAATAATGCCGCGACCAAGACGATCGAATCTTTCCCGACAAAGCCGTTTTCAACAGAAAAGCGGAAAAAAATTTTTTTTACATACAGCGATACAACATGACATTTGAGACATTTGACAGGACAACGTCTGTCGGGTCAGCTAGTAATAATGAAATAAGTTGAAACAGATTGACTAAAATGAGTTCGGAATGGTTTAATATGTTATGATAATGGCAGTACGACATTGCAATTAATATGACTGCATATATTATCATCATTTGTTTATTCACAACTCACTCTATAACTAATACTTTTTCAAAATACTTTGAGTATTTTGCAATTTACACCCGGCAGATGATGCACTCACTCATCTTAATCAACTGACGAAGCTCTGCGGCTCTCTATTAGTGTAGACTAATGGAGAGCCGTGTAGACATAGACAGCGTAGTGAAACATTCCCCTAATCCCCTTATAATATATCTTTGGGGTACTGTGAAAGTATTGTAATAAACTTCTGATCAATTTCAAATGATGATAAAATAGTTATTAAAAAAGTGTTGTTAAAAATGTTTTCGCTTCGTAGTTATATTGCCCACACAAATATTCTGTAATGTGATTGAAAATTATCGATTTATGACATATTATTATTACTTTTCCTCAGATAATGATTTAATGGTTGGAAACATTAAAAAGAACATAAAGATTTACGTTACAAAACATGGAAGTTGATAGTAAGAATGTGATGTGTCCTATCTCTTTTTTTTACTTATTGATAATCTGGATTAAGACAAAAAAAAATTCTGCATAAATATTGTGTGATAGCTATTCATTCATTTTTCATGCAACAGTCCTAATAACATAATATATGTATAATTATTAAATATATAACATCACTGAAAATTATCTTTAATAAAACTCAAAACATAAGCATTATATTTCCTTTCTTCACTTCTCATTGCAATATAAATTTGACTTGATTAAATTTGAATCATGTAAGTAGAATGTGTAAGCATTATAAAAGAAGTTCACAAATATATTTATTATGCTGTAAAAATACAGTCATTATGAAGAATTACTGTGAAAAAACTGATGGTGGTGTTGAAGAGGTTGAAATTTTGTCTCTGGCAGGTAGTAAAAAGAAAAGGTGTTTGGCATTAAGTTTTTGATTGTTGAATTTGAAATTGTAGTGCGAAGGTTTTTTGTAATGTTTTATGTTTAAGTTTTTATCTTGTATATTTAAATATATATATGTGGAAGAACAAAATGTATGGTAATTTGATCCCCTACAACAGGTTATGGGCCCTTCGACGAAATTGTAATTTAGATGTTTAAGGCAGAAATGCAGTAAGTACCTATAAAGTTCGATTTTAATCTAGAGTCTCAAAATTTGCAAAATGTGTGATGAATTGACAAATATGGATTTTTCAAAATTAAATAATGAATCAGATTACGGCATGTGGAAAAAGAAAATTAAATTATTATTATCGGCAAAGGATTTGAATTGTGTGTTAGAAGGAAATGAATAAAAATTCAAAGATTTCGATAAGAAAGATGCTAAGGCCAAATACATGATTATATGTTTTGTTGGCGAAAAATATATTAACCATATTATAAATTGCGAGACTGCAAAGGAGATGATAGAAAAGTTCGATAAAATATTCTTAGGCAATGAAGACACACAATTATGTAGTTTACTAGAAGATTTTTACAACTATAAATTTTTAAATTCGGATGTTATGCAAGATATAAGTAAATTAGAAACAATAGTTACAAAAATTAGATCATTCGGACATGAAATTAGTGATAACCAATTATTAACAAAAATTCTATGTAGCCTTCCGGAAAAATATTTAAATTTGAGAACAGCGTGGGAATCAACTGCAAAAGAAGAAAAGACAGTATCTAACTTAATCAACAGAATATTATTGGAAAATAAAATTAGAACAAAATACGATGATAAAACAAATGAAATTGTAGACATGACAGAAAATTTTAAAATTCGAGAAAATACATTTCTTACAATAAAAAAATGTTATAGTTGTGGAAGAACCGGACATATAGCAAAATTTTGTAGCAACAAAATAAACAATTTTGAAAAGAAAATTCAATGCTTTAAATGCATCCGTTTTGGTCATAAAAACTCAAATTGCAGAGAGAAATATTCTTGTATAAATTGCAAGAATAACACGCATTTCACAAAATTTTGTTTGAGCAGAGGAAATAATTCTGTGAGTAATATTGCAGATTTAAATAAAGAAGAAGAAATAGAGTTTATTTTAGATTCTGGAGCCACGTGTCACACAATAAATTCTTCTCATTTATTAAAAAATTTTGACAATGTAATCATAAAATTATGACAGCTGATGGTAATACGCATATAGTAGACAGGATTGGAGATATTTACTGCAAAAATGAAAATATTACATTTAAAAATGTATATTTTGTACCAAATTTAAAGAAGAATTTGATATCAATATCTAAATTAGTTCAAAATAATTGCAAAATTTATTTTTTCAGAAAGACATGTAAAGTTTTTGATGCATTTAGTGGACGATGCTTGCTGAATGCTGCTCGGGACAGCGATGGATTGTTTTCTGTAAAACTTCGAGTCGAAGGGTACAGTCAACAAATGACAAGGTCAGTCACAAACTTCGTGAATCTAACAAAAAATGTAAATTTTTGGCATCGAGCTCTTGGTCACAGTTCAATTCTTAAAACAAAAAATATAGTCTTTGGAATCGATAAAAACATTAGAAAAGAAATTGAAAACTGCGAAGTCTGCATTCAATCAAAATTATGTAGGAAACCGTTTAATACAATTAGGTATAGAGCCAAAACACCACTTGAAATTATACATAGTGATATTTGTGGACCAGTTGACATCAAAACATGGGATGGATACAAATATTTCATTACATTTTTAGACGATTATACACATTTCACTAGAATTTATTTACTGAAATCAAAAAGCGAGGCTCTCTCAAAAATTAAAAATTATGTTAATCTAGCAGAAAATCATTTTGGTAGGAAAGTTAAAACATTCAGATGCGATAACGGAGGTGAATATACTAGTCAAAATTTTAAAAATTATTGTTTGGATAAAGGAATTATTATCGATTACTCCATACCATATAGCCCGCAACATAATGGCAAAGCAGAGCGACTAAATCGTTCAATAATGGAAAGAACTAGAGCACTCTTACTTGACAATATGTTACCGAAAGAATTGTGGGGCGAAGCTGCTTTAGTATCAGCTTACTTATTAAATAGAACATTTAATACTATTAATGATAAAACTCCAGCGGAATTATGGTTCGGCAGAATACCAAATTTAAAACATTTAAATATATTCGGATCTTTAGCATATTTTAAAAAGAATTATCAAATTGGTAAATTAGACTCTAGATGTAATAAAGGACTCTTGGTTGGATATACGAATAATGGTTACAAGATATGGGATCCAGTGAATTATAAGATTTATTATTCGAGAGATGTTAGGTTTATTGATGATAGGGAAAAGATTGAGATGTTTTTAAAACAGTGTAAGAAACAAACGAAACGGAAGGACTTGATGAATTTATTTGATGATCATGATTGTTTAGAGCAAGAAAAGAATGATAATTTCATGAGAGAATCGTTGACAAGAAATGCTGAATTTGAGAGGGGACAAGTTAGAATTAGTTTGGAGAATACAGATGAAATGAAGAGTAGTGAAACAAGGTGTAGGAGGAATACTTTTGTGGAAAGTGACGAAAGAATTATAGATGAAGGAAATATTGGAGATGAAGAAGATATTATTGATGACGATAGAGTTTGTATTGAGAATAGAATAGATTATGAAGAAAGTGTCGATTGTGTTGAAAATAATGATGTTTTTGTAGATTGTTATGATGAGTTGTTGACTGAAAATGAAACTGTTGGTAGAGATGATAGTATCTGTAGAAATATTAATGAAAATAATGAAATTATAGATGATGGCAGGAATGTTGAAAACAGAGAAATGAATAATAGTGATGAAAATGATATGAACGAGTTTGAGGAAAATTTACAAAGGAGGATTTTACCTAAGAGGAATAGATGTTTACCGAGAAAGTTTGAGGATTATGATTTGGATATGTCATTTTTAACCTATAATGAGGTATTAGAAAGCGACGAAAAAGAGAATGGAAACAAGCTATTAAAGAGGAAAAAGACTCATTAGAGAAAAATAAAATTTGGAAATTAGTAGATAGGTCTGAAGCGGAAAATAGGAAAATTATAACTAGTAAATGGATTTTTAATATAAAGCCAGGTGGTAGATATAAAGCTAGGTTAGTAGCTAGGGGTTTTCTTCAAAAATATAATATAGATTACAAAGAAACTTATAGTCCTGTTGTGAATACTACTAGTGTGAGAATTTTGTTGTCAATTGCTGGAAAGAAAGGATATAAAATTAAGCAGTTTGATGTTAAAACAGCATTTTTATATGGTGATCTAAAAGAGGATATATTACATGGAAATTCCATTGGGTTTTAAAGCAGAAAAGAATAAGATTTGTAAATTAATAAAAAGTTTGTACGGTTTGAAACAGGCGCCTTTAATGTGGAATATAAGATTAACTAATTATCTTAAAAAGTTAGGGTTTGAACAACTAAAGTTAGATCCATGTGTATTTAAATGTAGAAATAAAGAGATTTATCTAGCTATATATGTAGATGACGGGTTATTAATAGGGAATAATGAATTGGAATTAAATTCAATACTTATAAATTTAGAAAAAGAGTTTGAGATGAGAAGGTTTGACAAAATAGAAAAATTTATTGGTTTTGACATTGTGGTTAATGAAAATATGATAAAAATTTATCAAGAATCATATATTAAACAATTATTAGAAAAGTTAGGGTATAACAATTTAAAACAGTGTGTGTATCCAGATATCTTAATTGATGTACATCAAGAGGGGAAAGGAATAATGATGATGTACATCGGTATAGACAGTTAATTGGTTCATTATTGTTTTTGGTGAATAAAACTAGACTAGATGTATCTTTTCATGTTGGTTATTGTAGCAGACATCAAGAATGTCCTAATATTAACGATTTTAATAATGTTAAAAATATTTTTCGGTATTTAAAAAGTTCAACAACGTCTGGCATACAATATTGTAGGAATAATGACAATATTTTGACAGCATATTGTGATGCAGATTTCGCAGGTGACCCTGATTGTCGAAAGAGTACGACTGGCTTTGTCATTTTGTATGGCGGTGGACCTATCCATTGGTGTTCACGGAAGCAATCTGTCACTGCTTTATCGAGTACTGAGGCAGAGTACATCTCGGCTGCTGAATGCATCAAAGACTTGTTGTATGTACAGAGTTTACTGAAGGAAATTACCGGTACAATTCCAAAAACAGAACTATTTGTTGATAATCAGTCGGCCATTGTACTAATTAAGAACGGAATTTTGAATAGAAGAAGCAAACATATAGATGTCAAATTTCATTTTATTAAAGAAAAGATAGAGCAAAACTTAATCGAAATTTACTATTGCCAAACAAACAATAATTTGGCAGATATTTTAACTAAAGGATTGGACAGAACTAAGTTTTTGCGCTTAAGGAAGTGTATTGTGAGTGATCAGTGATTAAGTTGTGGACTCTTTGTGGTTAAGTAGTTATTTAATTTAGTTTTAATTATTAGTTTTTAAACTTGAAAGTTATTTTATGTTTTATTATTATAAGTAACGTGGATTTAAGTGAATTACGTTATTCAAAGTTTTTTTATGTAGTCGAACTTAGAATGTAGTTGATATGAAGATTTAATTTGTTGCTGTGTATTAATGTTGAAGTTAATTTTTGGGGATGGATTTGATGTCTATAATTAAATACAAAATTTAGAGGGGATGTTGAAGAGGTTGAAATTTTGTCTCTGGCAGGTAGTAAAAAGAAAAGGTGTTTGGCATTGAGTTTTTGATTGTTGGATTTGAATTGTAGTGTGAGGGTTTTTTGTAATGTTTTATGTTTAAGTTTTTATTTTGTATATTTAAATATATATATGTGGAAGAACAAAAATGTATGGTAATTGATCCCCAACAACAGGTGGAATAATTTTGGATTGAAAATGATTCAAATAATATCTAATTTTGACAATATTTGTAGTTTTGAAAAGTTCGGTTACCCTAATCATGACAGAAGCCTCATTACCGTGAATCGCTACTTAACTGCAATTCGGAACGCGCCGACTGTGGTCTATATTCATATTTACATATGGCAACACTAAATCAAAAGTCATACTGAGTGCGTTCAAAAACATGCAGAAAATTTCTTTATTTCATTTTGGATTGTAAAGAATAAATACATATTTTAAAGATTTATAAAAATAATGGTATAATCTAAATATTTAGCTTGGTATGTGAAAATATAATATTTTATCTAGTATCATTATTTCCAACTTTGAAATATGTATAATTAAAATTTAAAGTCGAACAGTTTTTTTTATAGTTTATAAACGTTTGATTATTGTGGTAAAACTGCAACAGTGTTAAAATTCGTAAATAAATAAAACATGCATTAAATAATTACTATTGGATTAATGATGGGTATGTAAAATGAATTTGTTATATTTTCGTGTATTTATATATAAACTAATTTATCTAATGTTTCCAGAAGAACCAAAGAATGAAACATTGGACCTTTCAAGGCGTGGGTTGAAGAAAATAGAGAAAGCGCCTGCTGATGAGTCTAAGACAATTATTAATTTAATTCTAGACCAGAATGAATTGCAGCGTCTTGATAATATCGATACGTATAGTCGTATAGAAAATGTAAGTATTTGTGATTTCAATATTTTCAAAAGTGTCATATAATGTGTGTTTTGATTCGGCTTCAGCAGATTATGAATCGTAATTATAGAATATTAGATGACATCATAACGTTGTTACTTTGTATATTATTATTTTATAATATTCTTATATATCGGGGTAATTATTAGATTTACTCCATTTATCAATGTACCTATAGATTTTAGTCTTTATCTGATAAAATAATATATTTTCTTTTTCATTTACCATATAGGTAAATATTTAATAAGAATTTATCCTGTCATATTAAAATTATAGCCATTTTATTGTAGTTTGTAGGTACCACAAGAATTTAGTTTAAGTCACATTATTTAAATTTTATATGATGTTTGGATATGGTAATGGTTTCCCATCATACTCATTTGTCAGCTTTGATGTTTAAAAAATCCATAGAATGTAAAGTATCATATGCTAGAATTGAATATTTTGATGCATGTGTACATAAGATAATTATAGAAAACACTTTCACACTTCTATTCAATCTGATTTTGTGGAAATATAAATTATTACATTATATTCCCTCCCTGATTTACTGCAAGTCAAGTAAATATATTATATATAATAATTATACTGGATTAAGACAAAGGTAAAAATGAAAGATTTATTATATACTTAATGAACATGCATACAATATAAGTAATACTGTTAATTATCTTAAATGATTTCTAAAAATTATATTAAAAAATTATTTCATTACAACATGTACATTTTTACCAGGGTGATGAAATGAATTTGTTATGGGCCTCTTTTGTAAGAGTTATTGTAACTTAAAATAATATGCATCTATATTCAATTCCTAGTCTTGTTATACATAATTATTATAGTAATGGGTTTTGTTTTAGTTATCAATATGCAACAACTTCCTCCTACGCATGCATGGAGTGTGCCGTCTCACAAACATTCGCATACTTGCCCTGAATAACAATAGCATCATTCAGATTGAAGGGCTAAAAGATTTGATTTACCTAAAGGTGCTCAAATTAGCTGGTAAGTGTGCACCATGTCTAAAGGGAAACATACAATAACATGTAACTAATTCTATTTCATACTTATTTATAAGATACATGTTGACCGGGTGATTGTCATATATGTAATACGAAGTTCACTCAATAATCTATTATTTACAATTTTTCTTCCAAATTTTCCACATGTTCTAACTATTTAATATTTTAAAAAGTAAAATCTTATTTTGCATCATTTTGTTGAAAAGCAATATGATAGATAATGTTAACTTTCCTATCTGATATAAATAGGAAGGAGGCAGACGCAGGAGCCTTCTCCTATGCGCACAATGGCCCAATCATGAGACTAAGTGTGGTGGAGCCCAGCCAAACTAACTAATATGTTAGAACTAGTTTTTGTTTCTGTATGGAATATCAATATAAGACAAGTCTATAATAAATAAAACTGGGTAATAGAATATTTGATTCATGTTCTATTGTTCAGTTGAGGAAGCGAGGAATAATAAGCTATTGACTGACATTTACTATTGTATACGCTTGAGTTGTACAATCATGACCTGGAATTAAGGGCAATTGTGTCACATGAGAATAGTGACAAATGTGAACATGGTGCCATTTAATATTATTAGTTTAGTGATCCATGCAAATAATTGCATACATCTAAAACAGTCATTCTTCAAGTGGTCTATATCGACCCCTAGGGGTCTATAACAACTTCCAAGGGGCCCACATCAGTGAATAAAAAATTTGGGGGTCCATGAAATGAAAATGGGGGTCCATGATAATGGATCTCAACATAGACTGATAGTACCTATTTACTTTCGTTATACTATATTCTTATATAAAGACATATACATTATTTATAAAAGTACCTATGAAGTAAAAAAAATATTATATATGTGAGTGAATATACGCTATTGGGATTTTTCTTGGCCCACTTGAAAAAAATTACCTTTTGATTTGAAAAAATAAAAAATAAAATAAATATTTGTTACACTTACACCAATTAGCCTAGCCCAAACTAAGCTCTAAATGGCTTGTGCTATGGGATCTAGGGTAACGGATAGACATACATATATTATACATATATAAATAATTTTTATTGAAATATATATCAACAACCATGACTAAGGTACAAATGCTCGCATTCATCACACAAACATCTGCCCCCACCGGGATTCGAACCCGGGACCTCAGAGATGGCGACACCTTGAAACCGGTGTATATCCACTCGACTATGGAGGTCGTCAATTTGAAATTTTGATTTGAAATTCATTATTATGATGAGTGAGCAGCAGATCGAGTGTTTTATTGATATTTTTAAGGGCCAGAAGATATTTAATTTTTGGACAGGTTTATGTCTTCCCCCCAATAATCGCCCCAATCGCCATGATGTCGTCGCGTTAGTAGAACAAACAGCAAACTAAAACAAATGAAACTAAATTTTATATCGATTTATTAACATCAAATCTAATTTGTGACACTAGCCTGGCTCGCTTGTATTTCTTCTTCTTAGCACTCAAACTGCCAAAGGAGTGACGCCAGGGGGGTGACAAAATAATATATAACCTAAAAAAATACACCACGCAAACTTTATATTGGAATAATACGAAATACAGGATATCTACTCATTTTTAACAATACATTGTATAATTAATGCCATACATAACAGTAATATATAAAAAAATTAACTTACCAGGGGAAATTCAGTAACTACTGGCACAAACACATTGTTCACCAGTGCACCGGTAACTGACATAACATTATTCAAATTATGTACAACGCCATTGGTTTGTATCTAATTTTACTCTGTCCAACGGGCGCTACTCAAGGCCAATGAGGCGCGTAAGCGGATTTTCCGCAAAATTTTGAAATTTAAATTGAGCCAGAGGAGGTGACACTTTTGTAAGGCATCGAAAAAAGGTTTTATTTTAACTACTAATTATTTTATTTTACTATCTTTTTTTGATAAAGTATATTATGTTGTTTGTTCAGTTATAATATTATTATTACATTGAAAAAAATAAATAATGGTCAAATAATGTGATAATTATAGTAAAATATATGTATGGGGCCAGCCAGGGGAGTATACATTTAGTACTATTTTCCGTCTATGTAAACAAAATTATCATGCTTATCAATAGAATATTCTGCGGGACAAATAAAAGACACTATTATGTATTATTTACATATAAAATAACAATAATTTCATTAATTTTTATTTTTTAATTTAATGCCCATCAGAGTACCCAATACTGTATAATGACCCATGTATATAATTTTTTTTAAGTTTCCTACATAGGTTATAGGCATTCAATATCAGGTAAACAGGGGTCTACCTAAAATCGAAAAAAATGGCAAAGGGTCTAAGGCACAAAACAGTTTGGGAACCTCTATTGTGATTTTCAATATATTTTTCTACAAAGTCGTGTATGGTTAGTTAATTACGTACATAATAATTGTTTAATATAAGTTTGAAATTGTGTACTTTATTAATATTTAATAAGAAGTATCACTGCCACAATATTGTTGTTAAACCAAACTTCCTTTTAGATTCCGTTGGTCATAGGCCAAAGTCATAAGTAGTGGAGCATAGCAAATGAGGAAAGAATTGTAAAAATCTTGAGCAATCGGTTGTTGAGGGTGCTGTCACCCTGTGAAGTGATAATAAAGTGAATAGCAGACTAGTTCATCAGTTTTATTACACTCTGATCTAAAAGATATTGTCGATATTTATTAAATAATATCCTAATTTTAAATTATTGACTATGGCCTAATTCATGATTGCACACCTAAAATTACTTTACCAAATATATAGAGTTGTTATTTAGCACACTACAGATATTTTTAATTTAAAATCATAGTTAGGCACTAATGTATTTACACACACATTAACAGAGAATTTAATAAGTTTATTTTAAAAAACAATACAAGGATCCCGTTTTATTAATCTTCCTAAAATCTATTAACCATTGATCCAGTACATACTATTTACCAGAACCGTATGTTATACTTGTTGCCATACTGTGCAAAACATGTTCTGACAAGCGAACATGTATACTTAAAATGATACTCATCATCCAGAACACATATTTACAGTTTGTATATGTAGATTAACACCAACACTATAAAACATTCAATTTTGCTCTTAATTAATGTATAATCATCCAAAAGGATACAATTTAAATTCAACAAAGTTAATTTTAAATAACTGCCCAGCTGTGTAAATTATGACAGATATCGGATAATAATCCTTTATGTGATTATTTTATTATATATTTTAATACATTTTTTGCTTTTTAATCATTTCACATATTTGTTTAATATAGTAACACCATTTAGATATGATGGTGTTACAAATCCAAATAATCTTTATTCAATTGGTCATTACATTACAGACACTTATCAATGTCATAATAAATTTATGTATGATAATGTTCAATTCACCCAGCTATGAGTAAAGCGTCAACTGCATTTCTTGGATTTTTAATTAAAGTCACTGTCTCTTTACAGGTAACAATATAAAGTCAATTGAACATCTCAACAACAATATGCACTTGGAGCATCTTGACTTGTCCGGTAACCAAATCTCGTTTATTGCCGATATTTCTTATTTGAAGAATCTAAAGGTAATATTGAAATCTATATTTATTATTAATTGTAATAAAATAAAATTATAAATGCGAAAGTAACTGCCTGTCTCTCTGTAACGCTTTTACGCCAAAAGTACTGAAACAATTTAAATGAAACGAAAAAAGTAAGGTGTTGAAATTTTTAAAATTCTATATATAATAAGAGTACTCTTTAAAGTGAGAAATATTGTAGAACCAGCAGTACACCTGCGACTATTACTTTTGAAGATACATCGACATGATTGCGGCGCTGTCGCGGGTCGCTTAAGAACGCTACATACTAAAAGCACTGCAATCGTGACGTCATAACTAAGTAAACTCGCCTAATTTGTATGAGCGTATAAACAAATTTTAATACGGCCATAATCAGTTGTGGTCGGTCTACCCTATTCAAGCTAGATGTTTGAATCTTATTTTTCAAGCTTATGATTACACATAAATAAATAGGACATTCAAAGTTCAATCGCTCAGAAACTACTGAACCGATTTCAATGACAGTTAATATAGGTTTAGTTTGAGACCAGGAAAAGGATATAACGTAGGGATTTTTTTAAATGCCGGAAAATATATTTTACAAAGTGATTCAGGCGCAGCGAAAGAATATTGAGTATTGTGTCTGTTCAATCCTTTTTTTCCCTTACAAAGTTGATAAATTATTTTTTGAACCTAAGTATTGACCACCCTACATTAGTGAGATTGAATCATATTGAGCTCTATTGCGTCTACAGGTAGCTATCATTTTTGTGTTAACAGCTGACTAGGGGTGTTATTTGAATGTTGAAGTTTGTTGTATATGGTACTTTTATACATTACTTAATCTCATCCTCATCCTCTTGCCCATTTCCCATTATCTGGGGTCAGCGCAGTAGATATTTTTCTTCCATTCCTTTCTATCAGCCGTCATTTCCATGCTTACTTCTTTCATTCTTCACACATTCGATCCATCTTTTATTCGGCCTTCCTGTGCCCGTGTATCCCTCCACCTTCATATTCAACATAACAATATGGTATGAAATTCTTGTCATCGAATTTTAGAGACATCTCCAATTATAATATAACATATTTCTGTTTGCAGCATTTAAGCCTTGAACGCAACCGCATCATAGACCTACGACAGTGCGACCGGTACCTCCCTATGCAGCTGGAGCATTTAAGCCTGGCGCACAACAACATCCAGGACCTCAACGAGATCTGCCATTTGGTGCACCTGAACAAACTCGACGGTTTCACCATACAAGGCAATCCGTGTGTTGCCATGGCTGGGAAGGACAAATTGTATCCTTTGATTTTTGTTAATGTTATAACAATGAAAGATAAATATTGTTTGTTTGTATTGAATAGGCTCCGATTTTGATAAAATTTGGTATAACAATATTAAGAGGCCGGGGATGAATATAGGGTAATTTTTACCACAGGTAATACTTTTGTGCTACGGTTAAGTTGAATAAGTTTGGAAGTTACTGTACCGATTTTGATGTAAGTCTGTATATGAAAAGTTTGAGACTCAGGGAAGAACATTGGTTAATTTCTACCACTGTCTGATGTATTTGTCCTGTAATGTAATCAAATATAAACTCCTGACTGGATTTTGATTTAATTTGGTATGAGGATGATTGGAGACTGTTTATAAGTTATTTTCTCATATAATCGTGTCATAGAAAGTATATGCATCTCGATAGCAACACTATTTTAAAATCAAATAATACGCTATGAGTCTGTCGTTGCCCTCAGAATCTTCTTAATATTATTAGCTACACTTCAGATTCTTTCCTAGAACTCTTTACTTCACTCTGGGTTTAGTAATCTTTACAAATCTTCATTAGCCCCCTCGGTAAGCAATTTATAATTATGGTATTTTATGTTTAATTATGTAATAAACAAGAGCGTCGGTGACGCTATAGTCACGGGACTAATCTTCGAATTGATCCTGCCTTGTACCAATGTATTCGTTTTTAGGATTTTGATATCTACAAAAACCGCCGCTATTACAAGCGACATAAGAGCTGTTTTCAACATAGAATGTTGGAAGCGTTAGTCTGTGTGCATTTCATCTGATGCGCCTAAGTTTAGTAGAACTTCTAAGTTTTCTGTGAAGACCACACTGGGTCAACGTAGGCCTAATCGCCCTAACACACTTAGAGTCATGCACATAAATGATGACGGATATATAAAATAAATAAAAATTTCTTAACAACCCTATACCCAGAGGATTTGATTATCGGCCATTCGTTCTCAACTGGATACTAAGTGTGAAGTCAATAGATGGATTTGTCGTCAGTGCAATGGAAAGGTGAGTAACATCAATAACGATATCTTTATATTTGTCAACTAGCTGTGCCCCCGACTTCGTCCGCGTGGAATAGTTATTTTGAGCATCATATTTATTTTTGCAAACAACCACTTCAGCTGTTACCCACGACTTTGTCCGCGGCAATTTCTGTTATTATCTTAGACAATTTAGTTCTAAGTTTTTAAAAGAACATAATTATTTTAAAGTACTTCTGCGTAAATTATATTTTTTAGTTTTATTTTCTTGTGGCAGAAGAACATATTGGTTTTCTCCGCAACCCGATCTTGACAACGCGACATATCCAAATTCGATTACCATAAAAACGAATCTAGTGAGTTAACCTTAAAAGATAGACATATACTGTCGCGGACATTCTTTTAGATAATTTCAAGAGGAATAATTCTTTAATACATATTTTTTTGGTATCTTGAACCGTTTTCGCAGCGCACGCAACGGAAGCCCTCAAAGATGAATAATTTTCCCCGTTTTTTCCACATTTTCCATTATTTCTTCGCTCCTATTAGTCGCAGCGTGATGTTATGTAGCCTAAAGCCTTCCTCGATAAATAGTCTATTCAATAAAAAAATATTTTTTTAATTTGAACCAGGAGTTCCTGGGATTAGCGCGTTCAAACAAACAAACTCTTCAGCTTTATAATATTAGTATAGATATACGGAACTGTTAAATTTCTTTAATCGATTTTGAACTCAATGTTAAATGTATAGGGTCGAATCTCCTTTCTCTTGCCCTGTTCCCAATATTATTTGGGGTTGACGCAACATGGCTTCCTCTATCACTCACCATTTTGCTATCACAACATTAACACAGTCCATCCATCGATTTTGGTTTACACAACAAAGTTCTTGTTAAAAACCTCTTTTTTCAGTAGCACGATAGAATTGACACCAACCTTATAATTTCAAACCGCAATCTATTTAGTTACCTAAGGAGGTATTTTTGCTCAGGAGAAACATACTGCGAATCCTTATAAGGAGCACGAATCGTGCCCAGGATATCCTCCGTAGTGAGAAGTGCCGCGGAGATTATGTTGGACGCCATGACAGCCGGGACGGCTAATGACCGAAGTGAAGTGACCTACCAACTAAAATTTGCCTTAAGCCTTGGTCTAACTTTATGATTGGGCATGAGACCGTCCGTTTCTCGGGAGAGGGGGCGTTCCAAAATCAACGCGGTAATAGAAACATATTCATGCAACCAGGAAGGAATGGACCAATTTGCACTTGGCCAGCGTGGTTCACCTTATTTTTTTTTCAAACTCTATTTTGTTTTCTGCGGACTCTTTGGTCCGCATTCTTTTTTGTTTGTGTTAGTATTTTTACATTTCCTTATTATATTATTTATTCTACAAGTAACATATTATTTGTCGATCAGGAGAAAGGTGTTCTCCTCCGTTTTCCGGTTTTCCTATCCGGTTTATCTATGTTCTAACTATTCCTTAAGACTAACAATGTTTAATTAATATCGCAACCACGTTAATCAACCACGCTATTTATATATATATTTCATCAGAGGTCGGAATTAATCTGGACCTTATCCTGTGTGGTCAACAATATTACAAATAAATAATAATAAAAACCTCAGAGACAGACAAATAAAACAAGCCAGAATCAAAAAGGATCACCACACAAAACACAATAGGATAGTTTGAATGCGGTTAAGCGGGGAATGCTCCGCATTTCCGCTATTGTATTCTTTTGTTCTCACAAGCTATGTTGGAATTTCGCAACTTCGGACATCCGATGTCATTGATTAAGTTTGGCAATATTGCGCGTGCAGTAGTTTAAATTGTGTAAAAGTAAATAGATTATTATTTAAAAAATCACGGGATTTTTTTCTGCTCTTTAAATTTAATCTCGGAATTCGAGGCATATCCATTTTCTTCCTTCGCTGTATGAAATCAGTATAAGTTCATGAATAACTCAACCTAGTTCCGACCTCTGCTAATCAAATCAAATCATTTATTTGCACAAATATGGGTATAAATAAGGTGACAAACTGTGTTAAAGAGCAGCCATATTTACCATTTCTGGCTTGCAAAGGTTACACAAAATAAAATTACAAAAAATTATATACTCCGTTTGTTTAGGTAATTAACTAAAGGTAAACAATAAAAATGGCGGCGTTCAGGGATTTTATTACAATGTTTATTTGTATATTGAGGTGTATAAAAACTACATTGCATTACAAATTATTTATTACGTAACAACATAATTGTAATCAAAAGTAATAACTACTACATTCATTACAACAACAAAATACAAACAATAACAAAATAAGAAAACAGTAAAGAAACTCAAAAATGCGACGAAAGTAAAGCGTTAAGCGAACCGTGAAATGACAATGACACGAAACGAAACGAATGGCGTCTGGTAACCCAGATATTGAAATTACAGTTAAACGTGTTGCCGCTCTATCGTGCAGGTTTACTTTTTAATTGTAGGGTTATTTTAACTATGAATTACAAGAAATGTTTTGAACACCAGTCTTTTTAGGTTCTTTACAGTAGTCACACCTTGCAATACTTGTGTGAAACTATTATAATCTAAGTTATTTATTATTTTAAAACTAAATAAATAATATATTTACTGTTTAAAATTAAACGAGTTAGTTATATATAGAAGATATAATAGTAATTATTATGTTTAAATGAACCAATAATTTGTTTGGTTACATTTTATCTCGGAATAAAAGTGGACCTTATAAAGAAACCTTTTTAATGATTTGTTTACATTTAGTTAATTACCTAAACAAACGGAGTATAGAGAAAAGAATGTCAAGTAATAAAAATATGAATTCAATACATAGTGCTAATCAGAAAAAAAAAGAAATAATCAGAATAAAATTTAGTCAGTTACAATAATGTCCATATTTTAACAACATATTTTAATAGGTAACATATTTCAACTAGCATCATTTAAATATTCAGAAACAGAATAATAACATTTTTTGATCAGCCATTTAAACAGACAGTTTTTGAATCGGTTCGTAGGCAATCTAGAAATGTCCAATGGTAGGTTGTTAAATATTCTGGCTACCATAGAGTAACAATTTCTTCGACATATATCAGTCTTTATATGCGGCAGAAGCAATTCATCCGGGTATCTAGTAGCAAACTTCAACACATCTTTTTTCTTTGAAAATAAATCAGGATTTGACGACCTCCATAGTCGAAGGTGTCGCCATCTCCGAGGTCCCGGGTTCGAATCCCGGTGGGAGCAGATGTTTGTGTGATGAATGCGAGCATTTGTACCTTAGTCATGGTTGTCAATATATATTTCTATCAAAAATATTTATATATGTATAATATGTGTATGTCTATCCGTTACCCTAGATCCCATAGCACAAGCCTTACAGAGCTTAGCTAGTCTAGGTTAATTGGTGTAAGTGTAACAAATATAAAAAAAAAGATTCTGCTTAACAAATAGACACACCTCGAAAATGTACATTGAAGGAAGTAATAAAAGATTTAACTCTTGAAACAGCGGTTTGCAAGTAGTTAATGGGGGTACATCCTTTAATGCGCGAATGCACTGTTTTTGCGCGACAAATGCTTTTTGGATATTTACTGAATTACCCCACAATAGGATCCCATATCTTAAATTAATAATGATGTTTATGTGTGCCAGTTTAAAAGCGGAGTGGCTATACAGCCAAGGCAAAGGGCGTCACTTCCACGCGGGGCAGCACCAAGAATTGTGCGAATATTTAGCGACCACGTGTCCTCTCACTGCGGACGCGCTCGAGACTGAGGACCAAAGAAAATTACGTCTTATTCTCAGTAAGGTAAGGTACTTTATGAGACTGGACATGAATATTGTTCGAATACGAGTATTAAGCCTTTTATCGGGACAAAATTAAGAAGCGCAAATTACAAGGATGCGGTCCTAAATTTACTGTCCGTATTGACAGCGAAAGTTTGTTTACTAGTTAGTTAGAGGTTTACGATATGACAAACTGAAAAGATAATTGTCATTCCGATAATAAGTTAAATAATCACGTAGATCAACATAAAACTACTACTTTTCCTTTTAAAATTTGAAGTACTATGCGAAAGTGTTGCCATCATTAAAAAGTTATAAACCGTATAAATATTTTGATCTAAGTGAATCCCTACCCTAGGGAAATTTGTTTCAAAAAGATGTAATTCGAAAAGCTATTAATTAGGCTACATTTATTCTATTGGCTACATTCAACTAATAACCCTGAAATATTCTGCAACAGGCTCAACATCACCAGCAACAGTTGAAGGATCAAAACCACAGTCCCTTGAAACCTAAATTGCAGTCACCGAGGGTTCAAAGTGAGTAGAATTTTTTTATCGTTTTTAAAAAACATACAGCATTTTAAACACATTTAATGAAGCTATTAAATCTTACAGTTACTAAACAAGTTCGATCAAAAATGTATATTTTTGATAATGTTGTAAACATTATTACAGCCACTCGAAATTGCGTTTTAATTATAGCTTTTTGTAGCAGATGAATATTTGAAACAAAATGCTGAATTTAATATCTTAGACGAAAAATTATATGTATTTTTATGCGGTTTTCTACCATAAAATATACTTCTTAATTATCAAATAACCAATACCAATTAATTACTTTGTTGTTCGCTCTTGTAGCTTCGATGTTAATTCGCAAAAGTTAAGTCGAATACTGTCAGAATCAGCCGACACGCTCCGCTTATATAGTCACATGAAGAAATCTAGGTGATTCTAGAAAGATCTTTAACTTTGAGTGCACTACCGACACAAGGCTCGGTACCTTTCTCGAATATTCTACAATTTTCTTTGAACTTTCTACAGCCTTCACGAAAGTTCGATGTACTCGAATCGCTTCTGCGGTATACTGGAGGTTCTCGATTGTTACCGAATGTTCGAGAATAAGTTTATTGATTCGATGGCGCAACATTATTATATAAACACAACAATTAAATTTAAAAATTTCCGGATTTTCATGCGATTTTCATCAATAGATAGAGTGATTCATGAGCAAAGTTTTGCGGTATTTTTTATCTCGGAAAAACTGATAGTCCCACGGGAAGCGCGATAAAACCTTCGCGCCATAAACCGACTTCCGCGCATATGTAGCCGTGGGCAAAAGCTATGACCCTTAACCCTCTATAGACCCAATCCCGAAATCCACGCAGGCAAAGCCGCGGGCAGAAAGCTAGTTTTTGACAAATACATTTTTAGTATAACAAAAATTTTTTTTAGGTTATGACAAAGACAAGTGTGGAAATTTTTTGGTAACCCCCGCCACCCTTTGCCCCTAAACGGCCTTCATATTAAAAGAAATCCGGGGAATCCCGGTCAGATTATTCTCAATTTTTTTTTTTAGAACTCTTTTTTTAATAAGTTGTCAATTTTAACGAGACTATTTCATATCTTACATTAAGTTTGACGGTATTCGAGCTATTGATATCAAATATGCCCTAATTCAACCACACCCACAGCCATGTTTGAATTGTTTGAATTTTGAGTTGAACTGACTTGATCTTTGGCTTTAGAGACCCATTACCTCATTTACAAAATTTAAGGGACCGCATATTTTATTACGTTATAAAGAGTTTTAGTTATAGGCAGAGTAAACTAGTCTATAATATTATTAAGTAACTAGCTGACCCGGCGAACTTCGTACCGCCTTAGCGTAGCTTTGATGCACTACTTTATTTTGTATAGTTGAAACGATGCTCTTTTAATATAGTCTATGGCTGTGAATGACGTTACCATTCGTATAAAAAAAAAAATGACATTCGAACCGCGTTTTTTAAAATATGCAAAATCTCTCAGAAATATTGAAAAGTATACATTTAGTATATACTTTTCAATATTTCTGAGAGATTTTCTTAATATTTTTTCCGTAAGAACCATCTTTGGACTTCCACAAACATTTAAAAAAAAAATTATCGAAATCGGTTCAGCCGTTCACACGTGATGCCGTGACAACGCGAAACGGGTTTCATTTTTATATTATCAAGTAATACATATTTTAATACATATATGTTAATACATAATAATGTTATAATTAGTTATTTTTGTTTGTTGTTATTTACTATGCTAGTATTTAAGTGTATCCTTCGTTGTATATTATTCATGTTTACAACTCGACAATTCAAACGCAACTAAGAATACAAAACAAAAAGTTAACTCATAGCAATCAGACGATAGTAGGAAGTCCAGTAAGTAAAGTCCACGTGCTAAGCAATAAATGAACACATTTCTAAGGATTCTGTTGTATTAAATAATTACGACTCTGTATCAGTAATGTGTTTAAAGGTCAGCGAAATAAATGTTTATTGGAGTCTAAATAACGAGGTATCGTTTCGATATTGAGTGTGGTTGCTACGCTATAAAGAGTGTTCCAAACCAGGACAACAATGTAAAACGAACAAATCTTAGCAAATTCTAAGTTTTAAAGAGTTTTTCATTAAAAAGATGTTCGCTATATGGAGAACTTCTTATACTCAGCAAATTAAGATAGCTTATTCTACTTTTGTCGAAGAGTGTATATGAAAATTAAGCGACTGCAGTATTTTATTTTTGAGACAGATCGACACTCGTAAATGTCAAAAGTATCATCACAGCTCATATACCGTCCCCACCGAGGTGCTCGAGCCTACCCTAACTAGGGCGTTAGGCCGATTAGGCCTTAGTCAACCACGCTGGCCCAGTGCGGGTTGGTTGACTACCTTTAAATCGCTTCGCAGATGTACGCAGGTTTCTCACTATGTTTTCCTTCACCGTAGGAGCGTCGGATAAATGTACATATGAAATTCGGAACGAAAAACACATTGGTATACGGTGGGGATTAGATCGCGGGCCTCCCGATTCTATGCGGCGCATAAACCAGTGCCGAGACCACAGCGCCACCGACGCTCAATGTCAAAAGTGCGGTCCGAAATTCCCTGTCAGTGTCGACAGCGCAAACTATGCCTATTGGTTGATTATACGAAAACGAAAACGAAATATTAAAAATGTAATAATTTAACAAACCTATTTAATATTTTAACAGCTCGCATAGCGCGCCACATGGGCCGTTCTCCTGACCGCCTGACTTCCAGCTACCACTCAGCCTTCGCAAAATCCAACTCCCCCTCGCACCAGATGTCCATGTCGTGCTCCGGGGACATCCCGAGCGTCCCGCAGGCCATGAGCCAGAGCTTCGATTCGCCGGGACTCATATTCGAAAAGACGAACGGGAGAGATGTGTTTGCGGTTGATAGACGGGACAGTGTAGGTCGAGAAGTGTACTCCGGGGATAGAAGAGACAGCAATGGAAGGGATTTGTACACCAATGATAAACGCGATGTCGGTGGGAGGGAGAAGGAGAAAGTGGCAGGTAATTTTTATACCCTTACTGAGAAGTAAGGACTCGTTCCACTACCATTAAGATTTTATAAAATCATTTTTATTTATTATCTGTCAAAGATAGAAATTGCTATTTTTTTTTTGTCAATGCTCTTGTCCCATCGAGGTGCACGAGTCTTCGATATTTTTTTTTTTTGAGGCGGAGGAAATGCCTATTCCGGGGAAGATGTTGGTCCCCGGTGCACTATCCCTCCTCCGGGGGAGGGGAGGAGGGGGAGTGTGGGGCTCGCATCCACTAAAAACTCCGCCGTGTTCCTTCTCTTCATTTCGCCGGAAGACGCGAAGTCTTTATGGACCCCTAGGGGTCTATGACAACCTGCAAGGGGTTTACGTCAGCGAAACAAAAATTTGGGGGTCCATGAAATGAAAACGGGAGTCTATGATAATGGATCTCAAAATACACTGATAGTACCTATTTACTTATTATATACTATCTTATAATATAAATACATAAAATTATTTATAAAAGTATCTATGAAGTAAAAAAATTGACTTAGTGGAATTGGTGGGTAGGCCTCCCCCTTCTGTGGAGGAAGGAGAGCCCCACATAACCGCCGGCTCTCCGCAGCCGGGGTATACAATTTAATGCATTTTTGCTCAGCGTAAAAAAAAAGGGGGAGTCTATCGAAAAACATGGCAAAGAGTCTACGACACACAAAAGTTTGGCAACTTCTGGATTAGGCCTTAATCAGCTTGTTCCCGGAAGTCGCTTCGTGTTCCCGGGGGCTTCCTACATGCCTGAAGAAGGCCATCCCTGAGGTTTTTAGTGGGTAGGCCTCCCCCTTCTCCGCAGCCGGGGTATGCAATTTAATGCATTTTCCTCAGGGAAAAAAAAGACCTTAATCAGCCGTGTTGACCCAGATTGGTTAACTTCACGTACATCTTTGAATTCTTCGCAATTGTATGCAGGTTGCACCAAGATGTTTTCTTTTACAATAGGATCTCTCGATTGAAAGACCTGGAGACGAATTTTTGAAACAATAGAAAACCAATTCGCATTCGAAATCGTGAGATTCGTATACGAATTACCGAATTCACTATTTCTGAACTTCGTTTCGTGCGTTGTGCAACGAGTGGTTCAACCCACTCGTTTTTTATTTCTACTGGTAGAATATCCAACGCTGTGTGACCTTGACAGTGATCCGTTTCACGTGAGGGTCATCGCCGGTTTTTTGTTTTTGTTGTTGTGATTTTGAATTTTTCTGTGTGAAACGGAATTTAATTAAGAATTTGTTTTTAATAACAACATTGAATTCGAGTGATTCAAAAATCTAAAAAATTGTAAGCAGTAGGAAATAATTTCGCACACGATTTGTATTCGTCTTCGAATTCCAAATTCACGTCTAATGATTCAAAAATACGTCTCCAGTGCCGTGACCACTGCAGCGACACTCTTAATGAAATAAGCAAAATTACAAAGAATAGCGATCGTGCTTAAAAGAGACACGGGCTCGATTTGAATAAAAACTAAAACTATATTTTTGACCATTGATTTTGACAAAAAGAAGTTCTTTTATTACATCATTCGATAATATCTATACTATAAAGAGGAAAGATTTGTAGTTTTGTATGTAACGAATAAAGTTAAAAAGTACTGGACCGATTTTAATAATTATTTTTTCATTAGAAAGCTACATTATCTCTGAGTAACATAGGCTATATTTAGTACTATAGAAATGTTTAGAAATTCTTATTAAAACCGAAAGTGTAAAAAAATTTGCCATAAAATGTCTTTCATCGCATACGCTACCAAGAGTAATGTCTACCCGTGCGAAGCCGGGACGGGTCGCTAGTCGCTAATAAAGAACAGATTCTGGAAAGTACTGCGGTAACTGCAATTGTTAAATTTATAGTGATAAATGATTTGAAATTTAACTTGTAACTAATTTCTAGAACCACCACCAACCAAACCAGCAAATCATTCTCTGGAAGCCGCCTCAAAGATGGTTCCGGTACCGGAATCCCTAATGAGTCCGGACTACCAAGACCCAATCTATGACATACAGAGAACGATCACCAAACCGGCACACAGTTCCATCAACAGTATATCAAACACATCGTCCCAGTCTAGCAACAGCAGCTTACACGAAGAAAAGCACCACAGACAAATCGTACAACCTAACAAAAATATCAGAGGCTCACCGAAGCTAACAAAAAGTGCAACTTCCAGTCCCAAATTGAAAACTAAGATCGAACGCAAAGGAAGCTTAGCCACGGCCAACGTTAAAGAAGCGAACAGCGTGAACGGAATCACCAAGGAGGATGAAGATGATGAGAAAATAGACGTGGCGAAGCTAGCGTCGAATCAAAGACGGCAGAAGAAAATGAGCGTGGAATCTATGGCCGCTGTGACGATACAGAAGATGTGGCGAGGGTACAGAAGCAGGAACCTGAATAAAGATACGTTAAGGATTCTGCATGCTATACAAGCCGCTAGGTCTAGACAGCACATTCAGTAAGTTTTTTTTTATCTAGCTATATCTTCCTTTAGCAGACATATATACTATAGTAACATATAAGATAGTAATGCCCGCATTGCTATCTTGCGGTGTGAACAAAATCAAATCAAAATAATCTTTATTCAACATAGACCCTTACAAGCACTTTTTGACGTCAAAACAAACAAAACAAAAAAATAGCTTATAAAAACAAAAACCTTGTCCGTACGTACGAACAAGGAAAAAAAATAAAAAAAAATATTGACTCTACACCACAACAGTAAGATAGGCAGTGAAATTACTAGATGCTGTGACATCACATCTTATGTCATATATTGGGCCCCTTCCGTGGCCAGGGGGCGTCGTCGGTGGAGGAGATCGGGGAAGGTATTGTAGCCTCCCCCGAGGAGGGCTAACCTGTATCGGTAGGGGGGCGGAGGCTGGGGGCTCCCGGAAGTCGCTTGGTGTTCCCGGGGGCTCCCTTCATGCCTGAGGACGGTCATCGCTGAGGTTTATTAGTGGGTAGGCCTCCCCCTTCTGGGGAGGAGAGCACCACATAACCGTCGGCTCTCCGCAGCCGGGGAATGCAATTCAATGCATTTTCCTCAGTGGAACAAAAAAAAAAGGCCTCCCCCTTCTGGAAAGGAGAGCCCCCACGTAACCGCCAGCTCGCCACAGACGGGGTATGCAATTTAATGCATTTTCCTCAAGGGAACAAAAAAAAGAAAAGTCTAGACAGCACATTCAGCAAGTTTTTTTTATCTAGCTATATCTTCCTTTAGCAGACATATATACTATAGTAACATACAGGATAGCAATATTCGCATTGCTATCTTGCGGTGTGAAGAGTAAGATAGGCAGTAAAATTAGTAGTTGCTGTGACATCACGTCTTATGGTCGTATATTGGTACGTATAGTGGTTGTTGTAGGGGTCAGATTTGCAGCGTATCTGCAATGTTGCGAATCTCACAGAAACGACATGTTATAGGGGGCATCTTATCCCGGGAGGGACCACGCCCCTTCCGTGGCCGGGGGGCGTTGTCGGTGGTGGAGATCGGGGAAGGTATTGTAGCCTCCCCCGCGGAGGGCACCCCTGTATCGGCGGGGGAGCGGACGGGGATCCCGGAAGTAGCTTGGCGTTCCTGGGGGCTCGCTACATGCCTGAGGAAGGTCATCCCTGAGGTTTTTAGTGGGTAGGCCTCTCCCTTGTGGGGAGGAGAGCCCCACATAATCGCCGGCTCGCCACAGCAGGGGTATGCAACTTAATGCACACTAAAAACCTCAGGGATGGCCTTCCTCAGGCATGTAGGGAGCCCCCGGGAACTACCAAGCTACTTCCGGGAACCCCCAGCCTCCGCTCCCCCGTCGATACAGGGGAGCCCTCCTCGGGGGTGGCTACACTACCTCCCCCGGTCTCCTCCACCGACGTCCCCCCCCGACCACGGAAGAGGCGTGGTCCATCCCGAGTCGCCGTAGCGGTCGCGACTTCCTCGCGCCCGCCGGCGACCCGCGAAAGGGGAATTACCTTGGCGGCAAATATCAAAAGTGATTTCGGCAGCGAGGAATCGATTGATGTCGCCGCCAGTCAACACCGCTGACATTGCGGCCTCCTTTTTAGAAACACCGCCATCGCCATATAAAGACCGAACACTGTTTTCACGACGAACTCCTCGCCAGAGCACGGCTATCTCGCATTTTGTAACCGCACTGAACTAAATAATAATAAACAATCGTAATATCTCCAGTGTGTTTAAGTGCAAACCAACCCCAATACATGTACATGTAATAGGTGACTGTGATCAGTTACCTCCAGAAGGACAGGCTGCCTATTTATCAATAATTCGCATAAAACAATGGCATAATATATACACTAATAACATACATACATGTCACGCCATGTTCCCAATGGGGTAGGCAGAGACCACCTCTCTCCACTTGCTACGATCCTGGCACACTTCTCTTGCTTCCTCCACTTTCATGAGCGTCTTCATGCATAACTACTATACACTAATAATATGTGGTTCCTTTGAGATTTGCAACGAATCTGCAACCTCCATCAGAATTACAGTGTATATTGTGTCACAAATTCATATAACTATCTTAGCCCTATAAGATATTGCGTGAATTGTCCAAAATATCATGATGCATATCGACGAAGCTCCGGGCACCGGCTCGTATCTTTATAAACTGCAAGTTATCTATCATTCTGATATATAAAACTATATTATAGTAAAATACATTACAATCCATTCGGTAGTTTCTACATGAACTCGTAATAACAAAAGCTTTGTATCTTTAGGAGGCTGACATGTGATATGGAAGCTACGAAAGCGGCCTTAGAGAGCGAAAGGAAAATCCAGCAGCTACAGATGCAAGCTATCAACGCTCTATGGAAGAAAGTCTCCACCTTACAGTCTTCTGGTAAATATTATTTCGTAATAAATCGGTAATGAATTCGGACAAAAATTTAACTTGCTTTGCTTATTAAAATCTCTGTAAGAAACAGGTTTGTTCTGTTGAAAAGAAATGTGACAATATTATCGAAATTCGAAACCGACTGAAAGCTTAATAATAACGTTTCAGTTCTTGTTGTTATTTTTAACTGTTGTCGATTAAACAAATCAAAAATTGAATCTTCAAATAGGACTTATACAATCACTTTTGCACCTTTGTACTGGAAAGAACTAGCAATAAAATCAGTAAGGGCTATTTTTTTCCTCTGTATTTTTACACAGTCGTCGTGTAGAAATGGTCTTAGGTAAATAGAAACCAACTTCGTTTACAAGTTTAGCAAGTTCACATTATATTTACAAAAGCTGTAGTGTTTTTATAACTAATGCAACAACGAGAAAAAAAAAATTAACAGCCGCACCGGTACTAGGGTGTTGGACTGTAGTAATAAAATGATATGATGTTTTGTACAGGGATAGTTTATGGGGTTAGAATTAATGATTAACAGGAATAATTAGATAAGAATCATAATTTTTCTTTATTTTTAACATAATGAATTATTATTTTTAATGTGAAAAACACGTGACTTCAAACGCCAATCACAGCGCGTGACGTCATTTATCATAGCCACTTGTCACCTACTACTTGTTTACGTTTGTGATTTCGAAGCCTCGTTTATTTCTTGCATATTTCTCTGTGATTTAGACCTAATTTCACCATACTCTGTTAAATTTAATGACTGCTCTAGTGGTTCGTTAATCTGTAACAGACGATTATTTTACTGTCAAGATGGACGCGGCGTACAATTTTATTATGGATGACGAAGATTTTTTAACAAATTTAGATACTTTAGACAGCATAGTACGACGTCCGAGGATTTTTAAAGAACGGCGTGACTATTTCGACGAATACGACGATGTCGATTTCTGTACAAGGTTTCGTTTGTCTAAAGAAACTGCTATGAATGTATTGGAGTTAATTGAAGACAAACTGGAATTCCCATCAGACCGGTCAGATTTAAGATTTCCTTCTCATTGTTTGAAAAATTTGGACCTCTCGTTTTCTTCGACATTTTTTTATTTTAAAAAGAAAGATAAAAAGCTAAGTAAAATCACTACCTAGGTATTTTACAAATCAAAGAAAATACCTACCACGAACGAAAACACCACGAAACGTCAATCAAATACCTACACCATGGAATTATTTAATAAATAATAATATTTTTTTTTTTTATAATTCCATGACCTACACAAACAATAGAGAAATAACCTGGCAAAACCAAATATTATGCGCTTGCTTTAGAAACTTATAGAGAGAACGACAATTTAATTTGTTCACATTGTATTGCTACTTGACACATTATACGACCAGTAGAAATCAGACGCATTTCCGTATAGTAACAGTGATACACGACGACACTACTATTTGGTTGTATTACAAATTGAATAAACGTTTCGCAATTCATTCAGTTAACGGTTGATTTAGTAATGGCTTGTTAATTTTACAATGTAGGATCTAGAATAACTTAACAACTCTGTTAATTTTAACAAGCCATTACACAACAGACGATTAGTTTAAGTTTGGTGAAATTAGGTCTTAAAGTATATAATAACTAACTGCCTCAAAAGCTTATGAAACCAGCCAGTGCAAAACTTCTGATGGGTCACTAGTGCAAATATGAATGGGTGCTAGTATTCCGGATACAGAAGACCTCTTGGAAGATAAAGTAAGAAAAGTTGTAGAAGGTACATTCGGAAAAATAAATAAGTGTGATCTATTTTTATCAGATAAATATCCAATGATTGCAACTTCTCCTGATGGTATATTTAGTAATGATCATGAAAAAGCTGTGATTGAAATCAAATGTCCCATGAACAACCGGACATATAAAAATTATATCAGGGATGGCAAAATATCTAAAAAATTCCTGTGTCAAAAGCAGATACAAATGTATGTTACAAATACAAAAATATCTTTTTTTTGTGTTGCTGATCCTGATTTTCAGTATAATTCTAAAGTGACCATATTACAGGCAGACTATAATGAAGTTTATACACAAGATATATAGTAGGCAAAGTATTATTATTTTGGAAAACAGTTATATACCCTTTGCTGCATAAAAGCACTACAATAGTTAATATTTAAAAAATGGTAACTTTTATTTGTAAATTATAAATATACTTAACTAGGCTTTTGTCTCAGTTTTTAATAGACTTCATAAATTTTTTTGATATATTTACTTTAGGATTTTATTTTGGAAATGGATTAATTTTTAAAACAGCTGTTTTCTAAAATATAAGTGTATTTTTCCTAACAAACATTCCTTAAATTGTATAATTAATTTGTGTATTTTATAAGATCATCTTGTAAATTTATAATCTCTGTATGATAAATGACGTTATAATCGAGACATAATAAAAGAGTGGTGTTTTAGCGCGAAATTCAAATGTTAAAAATAATTTTCAAGTTTATAACAAAAAAAATAGTAATTTCAATAGGAAAATATTTTTCGCAGCTTTTTAGATAAGTAAACAATAGGTTGAGATGGTTTACTTGAAATAGTCCAAGACCCTATTACGTCGGACCTAAAATGTGTTTTGTGCTAGTAAATTACTATACGATGCTTTTTCTTGTTCTTATTCTTCTTTACGTACCCTTTTTTTCATTGTTTTAAGTGGGATTTTGCCACTCTAGGCGATTTCGAGCAGTTTCGGCGTCCGTGATATCCAGAACACACACATGACAGCACCAATGCTCAAGTCCTTTTGTATCTTCGTCAGCCAGGCGGTGGGAGGTCTCCCACGTCCACATCTGGTTTCCCTCAGATGTATTGCTGCTCTTACCACGTGATATTCAGAACGCGTCAGCACATGACAGCACCAATGTTCAAGTCCTGTTGTACCTTCGTCAGCCAGGCGGTGGGAGGTCTCCCACGTCCACATCTTGTTTCCGTCAGATCTATTGCTGCTCGTACTACGTGATATGCAGAACGCGTCAGCACATGACAGCACCAATGTTCAAGTCCTGTTGTACCTTCGTCAGCCAGGCGGTGGGAGGTCTCCCACGTCCACATCTTGTTTCCGTCAGATCTATTGCTGCTCGTACTACGTGATATGCAGAACGCGTCAGCACATGACAGCACCAATGTTCAAGTCCTGTTGTACCTTCGTCAGCCAGGCGGTGGGAGGTCTCCCACGTCCACGTCTTGTTTCCGTCAGATCTATTGCTGCTCGTACTACGTGATATGCAGAACGCGTCAGCACATGACAGCACCAATGTTCAAGTCCTGTTGTACCTTCGTCAGCCAGGCGGTGGGAGGTCTCCCACGTCCACATCTTGTTTCCGTCAGATCTATTGCTGCTCGTACTACGTGATATGCAGAACGCGTCAGCACATGACAGCACCAATGTTCAAGTCCTGTTGTACCTTCGTCAGCCAGGCGGTGGGAGGTCTCCCACGTCCACATCTGGTTTCCCTCAGATGTATTGCTGCTCTTACCACGTGATATTCAGAACGCGTCAGCACATGACAGCACCAACGTTCAAGTCCTGTTGTACCTTCGTCAGCCAGGCGGTGGGAGGTCTCCCACGTCCACATCTGGTTTCCCTCAGATGTATTGCTGCTCTTACCACGTGATATTCAGAACGCGTCAGCACATGACAGCACCAACGTTCAAGTCCTGTTGTACCTTCGTCAGCCAGGCGGGGGGAGATCTCCCAAGTCCACATCTTGTTTCCGTCAGATCTATTGCTGCTCGTACCACGTGATATGCAAAACGCGTCAGCACATGACAGCACAATGATCAAGTCCTGTTGTACCTTCGTCAGCCAGGCGGTGGGAGGTCTCCCACGTCCACGTCTTGTTCCGTCAGATCTATTGCTGCTCGTACCACGTGATATGCAGAACTCGTCAGCACATGACAGCACCAACGTTCAAGTCCTATTGTACCTTCGTCAGCCAGGCGGTGGGAGGTCTCCCAAGTCCACATCTTGTTTCCGTCAGATCTAATGCTGCTCGTACCACGTGATATGCAAAACGCGTCAGCGCATGACAGCACAATGATCAAGTCCTGTTGTATCTTCGTCAGCCAGGCGTTGGGAGGTCTTCCACGTCCACATCTGTTTCCGTCAGATCTATTGCTGCTCTTACCACGTGATATGCAGAACGCGTCAGCACATGACAGCACCAATGATCAAGTCCTGTTGTACCTTTGTCAGCCAGGCGGTGGGAGGTCTCCCACGTCCACGTCTTGTTTCCGTCAAATCTAGCTCTTACCACGTGATATGCAGAACGCGTCACCACATGACAGCACCAATGATCAAGTCCTGTTGTACCTTCTTCAGCCAGGCGGTGGTAGGTCTCCCACGTCCACATCTTGTTCCGTCAGATCTATTGCTGCTTGTACCACGTGATATGCAAAACGCGTCAGCACATGACAGCACCAACGTTCAAGTCCTGTTGTACCTTCGTCAGCCAGGCGGTGGGAGGTCTCCCACGTCTACATCTGGTTTCCCTCAGATGTATTGCTGTTCTTACCACGTGATATTCAGAACGCGTCAGCACATGACAGCACCAACGTTCAAGTCCTGTTGTACCTTCGTCAGCCAGGCGGAGGTCTCCCAAGTCCACATCTTGTTTCCGTCAGATCTAATGCTGCTCGTACCACGTGATATGCAAAACGCGTCAGCACATGACAGCACCAATGATCAAGTCCTGTTGTACCTTCGTCAGCCAGGCGGTGGGAGGTCTCCCACGTCCACATCTTGTTTCCGTCAGATCTATTGCTGCTCGTACCACGTGATATGCAAAACGCGTCAGCACATGACAGCACCAATGATCAAGTCCTGTTGTATCTTCGTCAGCCAGGCGGTGGGAGGTCTCCCACGTCCACATCTTGTTTCCGTCAGATCTATTGCTGCTCGTACCACGTGATATGCAGAACGCGTCAGCACATGACAGCACCAATGTTCAAGTCCTGTTGTACCTTCGTCAGCCAGGCGGTGGGAGGTCTCCCACGTCCACGTCTTGTTTCCGTCAGATCTATTGCTGCTCGTACCACGTGATATGTAGAACGCGTCAGCACATGACAGCACCAATGTTCAAGTCCTGTTGTACCTTCGTCAGCCAGGCGGTGGGAGGTCTCCCAGGTCCACATCTTGTTTCCGTCAGATCTATTGCTGCTCGTGCCACGTGATCTCCAGAAAGTTTCAGCACATGCCAGTATTAGCGCATTCGCCTCTTTTTAAGATTTTCTTTTAACAATTCCCGTCAAGTATTGCCACCTAAGCAAAAATATTATCTAGTAACTCTCGTAATAGAAAAGTAACAAAATTACTTTTTGCGATCGTCCTTAATTCACTCGAAACCTTATTCCGAAATCGGAACACGCAGACACGGTGAAGCACAAGTGCGCCAACATAGAGGAGAGCGCGGACGCAGTGCGCCAACTGAACGAGCAGTACTGCCAACTGCAGCAGCAAGTGGCCCAACTGCAGGGCAGCATGCAGCAAGTGCTGCGCGCCGTGCGCGCCGCCGCCCACCACAGCTCCACCACCACCGCCACCACCAGCACCACCACCACCACCACCACGCAGACTGACATCGTAGCTGTCGCCACGCCACAGGTACATACTTATTTTATTTATTTGTTAAGGTAGCAAACAGTCTTATAAAGTACTAGCGACCCGCCCCGGCTTCGCACGGGTGCAGTGAAAAAATGGTTATGGTGGGTTATCCCTAAGATATAGACATATACCATCGCGGACGTTTTTGTGGATTTTTGTAAGTTGTACAATACTGTAGTACATTATTTTCTATCTCGTAGGGTTCAGCCAGCGTTTGCAATATAAGCGCAAAAAACGTGCTTATTTACGACATCACATTAGAAACCTTTAAATTTATCAGTGTTTCTCTACTATATTATGCATTTATTATACATACAAACCTTCCTTAAGAATCACTCTATCTATTAAAATAAACCGCGTCAAAATCCGTTGCGTAGTTTTAAAGATCTAAGCATACATACGGACATACAGCGAAAGCGACTTTGTTTTATACTATGTATTGATTGATGAAAATATCAAAAAACAGACCTAAAGTACCATTATTTTTTATATAAATATTGCAAAATGTACTGATAGGTATGTGATAGAAACCATTATAAACATATTATATTACACATTAAAACGAAAACGTAAAGAAAAAAAAATGACTTATCTATAGTTTATGGAAACACTGATACGCTAGTCTATTTTTCTATACCCCCCAGGGAGGCACAAAACACGTCTATATCGCAATGCAATCTATTGTAAAAATTACAAGAACGCCGGAAAAAGGTATTTCTCGCATAATTTGTCCGACAGTACAGAACAAAAAAATAATCTTTACAAGTACATACATCGATGTCATATTTACTAGATGTCATATAGACAAAAGGAATGTTATGATGTAAATAGTGCTCTCTCAAGAGTTCTGTATTGGTTCACAACTAATAATTTATCTTTAAATTCTAAGAAAACAAAATGTATCAAATTCTCTTTGCCCAATGTAAGGCAGGTTAATACTCGTTTAAATATGAATGGTGATGTCATTGACTTAGTAAACAATACTAAATTCTTAGGCATTACGTTAGATTCACGACTACAGTGGGATCCACATATTGAAGCCTTGGCAATCAAACTTAGTACAGCGGCTTACACAGTAAAAAAGATTAGACTTTTAACTAATATTGAAACGGCAAGATTTGTTTATTTCAGCTACTTTCATAGTGTCCTATGGACTGCTGCTATGGGATCAGCGGCTAACATAGAGAGTATTTTAACTTTTACAAAAAAGAGCGATTCGTGCTATTTACTGTTTACGGGCTAAAGAATCCCTAAAAGAAATGTTCAAAGAAATTAATATTTTAACTTTAGCTAGTCAATATATATATGATAATTTAGTTTTTGTATATAGAAACTATAATAAATTCAATAAAAACAGTGATCTACATAATGTTCATACTAGAAACAAAAATAAATTTGCCGGTCCAACGTTCAGACTCCATAAAACTAGCTGTTCATTCTTGGGGAAATGTATATCTATGTTTAACAAGCTTCCGCAAAGTGTCATTGAATTGCCTTTATATAAATTTAAAATCCATATCAAAAAGACTCATGAGTAAAGGCTATTATAAAGTAAGTGACTATCTAAGATGTCCAACACTTGTTGGTGGAATGTGTTCGTTATCAAGATGCCAGGAGAGATTTAATCAACAGATTAAAAATTAATATTATGGATTTTGGTATGTTCCACAGTATTCTGGCCCAGCCAACTTCCAAAGAGGCCCATATGTTATTCAATGTACTGTGCCCGCCGCGACTACCTTGAGATTAACTGTGTGTATATGTTCCGTATTGTGTATGATAATGTAAATGCTCCGATACGACTGACATATCCATTTGGATAAAAGTCCTTATAAAATAAAGAGAAAAAAAAGTGACTGATCTAAATAATCACACTATTTGGGAATAGGGAATAAAAAAAAAAAAAATAGAGCATAGAGCCATGTTTGGTAACAACATTATTTATAATATTGTATTATTTTTATATGTGTATGTAAACATACATACGGCTGTAATCGTATTAGGTATGATTGTATCTTATATTATATTTTATTATTATAATTATTAACATTGAAAAGAAGAGATAAAAATAGACCTTCAGAGTTTCTTGCCTGTTCTTCTCAAGAAGGCTCTCCCAATTTCCGAACATGTGTAGAGTCAATATTTTTTTTTAAATATTGACTCTACACATTAAAAAAAACAAAAACCTTGTCCGTACGTACGAACAAGGTTTTTGTTTTTTTTAAGCTTTTTTTTTGTTTTGACGTCAATAAGTGTTACTAAGTTATGAATTTGAAATACCAACTTGTATACTTGTATGTAAGGTGTATGGTAGTAGAACTTTGAGATACTTGGTTCCGCTATATGCCAATGAGTTGCCTGAAAATGTTAAGATTTGTGCTAAGACTCTGAAACCATATTATTTGAACACTAAAAATGTATTGTAATACACTGCATATTTACCAACTCTTTGTTGTATAGCGACTCACCGAAACCAGATAAACCCTGAGTGGTTTCCGGTTTCGGTTACCGATTGTAAACATAGTCATAAGTTTTTATTTTGGTTAATAAATTAAAAAAAAAAAATTATCCAAATAACCAAGTAAAGCAGACTTATAAAGTTTTGATACTGTTTTTATAGTTACATTTGGGCAAATTCACGAAAAAAAAATATATAAAGTATGAGCGATTTTAGTGTAACTATACTCCAAAAATATTACGAGTATTGCAAAGTAAAATGTTAACCGTATAGCCAAATCGTTATCTCTTCTGGTTTCGTCGGGCCAACGAATCAAAGTGGCCGACCCGTTTTTTTTGCTCTCCTGAACATTTTTGTTGGAAGGAGTTACTATGTTTAGATTTACTCCAAAAAGATTACGAGTATTGCAAAGTAAAATGTTAACCGTATAGCCAAATCGTTATCTCTTCTGGTTTCGTCGGGCCAACGAATCAAAGTGGCCGACCCGTTTTTTTGCTCTCCTGAACATTTTTGTTGGAAGGAGTTACTATGTTTAGATTTTAAGCAGCCGATCTGTCTAACTAACAATAGGAGGAAAAAAGCACGTGGCTAAAGCGGCCACAGTCGCTGCCGCTCGCCGCCGCCGCCCCCGCCGCCCCCGCCGCCCCCGCCGCCCCCGCCGCGGACTCTGCGCTGCCGCTCGATATTCACAAGTGAGTCCCATTTCAAAGGATAATAACATCAAATCAATTTGAGGGCTTCGACAAGCTACTAAGCTGCTACTAACTAAATAATAAATAAACAAAAGCATTTATTTGGTACTTACATACATACATACATACACTCACGCCTTTTTCCCACGGGGGTAGGCAGAGATTACGTCTTTCCACTTGCTACGGTCTTTACATATCTCTTTCGCTTCATCTACTTTCATAACATTCCTCATACATGCTCGACGATTGCGGGTACTTCTGACCTAGCCTTTTTTGAGGACACTTTCGATTTGTTCGAAATATGTTCGCCTAGGTCTTCCTCGTCCCGTATCTCCACTCACTCCAGCTTCATAAATCATTTTGGTCAGTGTACTTTCATCCATCCATTTGGTACTTATGACAAGATAAAACAAGTTATAACTAAATATCAACTAATATTCAAAATTGTCCCCATTTCGTATATGCATGTGACACCTACGTCACCACCACTGGTATTCTTTGAGGCTAGATAAAAGATGGCGCTGGCCCAGCTTCGTTTACGAAGCGACTGTTTGTAAAGTCTTAAAACTAATACATACATACATCTCGCCTCTTTCCCGTGGCGATAGGCAGAGATAACAGTTTTCCACTTTATACAAACACACTTTCCTTGCTACTACCATGGAAGAGCTATGCTTCGGCACGAATTGTGCCGGCTCGACCGGAGTGATACCACGGCCTAACAGAAAACCGGCGTAAAATAGCGCTTGCGCTGTTTCGCCGAGCGAGTGAGGTTACCGGAGGCCCAATAAGGGAATAAGGGGGGCTTCCCCCCCTTATTCCCTTTTAAAAGGCCGGCAACGCATCTGTGACTCCGCTGGTGTCTATGGGCAACGGTTATCGCTTACCATCAGGTTCCATTTGCTCATGTGCTGTCCTATCCTATAAAAAAAAAGAATTCAGGTGTCCGGAGTCTCCTTGATCTTATTATCACCAAAATCGAAATGCATTAGTCCACAAACGTTTTTATCTGTATTGACAATAGTTCTATTCTAAGTGGGTATAGTTTTTAACTGCATTTCTCATGCAGATGGAGATTACACCCAGTTGGTACACTCCACGCACATTTTCTACTAAATTTTGCTTATAAATAGATCTAAATATTGCACCCTTCATACATGTTATTAATAATAGAATACCTTTTTTTTTCCCCGAGGAAAATCCATTAAATTGCATACCCCGGCTGTGGCAAGCCGGCGTTATGTGGGGCTCTCCTCCCCAGAAGGGGGAGGCTTACCCACTAAAAACCTCAGGGATGGCCTTCCTCAAGCATGTAGGGAGCCCCCGGGAACACCAAGCTACTTCCGGGAACCCCAGCCTCCGCTCCCCCGTCAAAACAGGGGAGCCCTCCTCGGGGGAGGCTCACTACCTCCCCCGGTCTCCTCCACGGACGACGCCCCCACAGCCGCGGCGGCGCCGCAGCTGTGCTACCGAGCCCGACGCCGCAATAATAGAATACCTATAAATTAAACCCTATATACATAAGTTATTATCAATAGAATACGTATAAATTGCACCCTTTACACATGGGATATCAATTTTGTTAATAAGCCATATATGCTGCATGGATTATTAACAAAAGAATACCTATAAATGAAACCCTACATACATAAGTTATTAACAATAGAATACCTATAAATTGCACCCTTTACACATGGGATATCAATTTTGTTAATAAGCCATATATGCTGCATGGATTATTAACAAAAGAATACCTAAAAATGAAACCCTACATACATAAGTTATTAACAATAGAATACCTATAAATTGCACCCTTTACATATGGGATATCAATTTTGTTAACAAAATCCATATCATCATCATCATCATCATCAGCCCCTCTTCGTCTACTGCTGGACATAGGCCTCTTCGAGTGTACGCCACTGAGATCTATTTTCGGCTTCTAAAATCCATATATGTTGCATGAATTATTAACAAAAGAATACCTATAAATTAAAACCTTCATACATGTGTTATTAAGAATACCCGCTATTATTTGTTTGTTTATAGACTAAAAGCTTTAGAAATCAGATATAAAATAATGAAAATATAAGAAAAAAATGTTTGTTACAGAGAGAAACCAATGGAAGTGGACTCTTTGAACATAGAGCGAACGGAATCAGTTATCGAAGAGACTTTGCCCGAATGCGAATGTATAGACAACGAGAAAGACCAGAGTGTTATAATCGTCGATTAAATAAGAATAATGCTGTCGAAGTGAAAGGAACCTTGTTTACTATAGGCTAAGACGCAACGTGGCACGGCTGAAGCAAAGCTTGGGTACGTATAGTGGCTTGTTGGAGATTGAAGAGACGCGGTCAATGTATATTGTGGGTGTGGCAATTTGAGTCTAGGATTGTGTGGCTGTACTTCGTCAGACTGGATTTTTTTTATATCGATTCCATTATGCAAATTTCAGTCGATATTTCGAAAATGTCAGTCAATATTTTATTTGTTGAAACATATTGGCAATGGATGATTTTCATTTTGGCGTTAGTGAACACCGAATAAATGAGACAGATGACCTTGGAAACAATTTCTTTTAACACTATCTATTTATTGTTAATTCAATTAATTTAACAGACTACATAATATGGCCCAGTGGATTTTATTAATATTTGAACGCTAGAAATACATTTAGTGACTATCATAAAAGACAAAACAATGTATTTAAATAATATTACCATTTTAGTTCTTAAAGTATGAAATTGCCGTTCTGTATGGAATTTTGCTTTTTCCATACCTTTTTCCTCAAATTAACCAATCAATTGTAACTAAAACTTGCAATAAACGGTTAAAAAATAATACAAAATTATATATTTTCTATGGCGTTTAAATTTAATAAGTTAGAAAAGTTTAAATACGATGGAAAAGAACGGCATTTTCACAGTTAAAAACCTATTATTTACGTTAACGATCAAATTAAGTCTATGTAATGTTTAGTAGCTTAAATAATTATAATTCGTGCCAAAGGATGCAATGAAAAAATAATTCTGACAAAAACGGGAGTTTGAGAACTATAATAAAACTCATGAATGGTTTTTTTTTTTATTACTACACGGTTAATTTCTCAAAAGGGCATTTACGATTCTATTATTTTATCAAGATTGTATCAACTTTAAAAATAAGACGAAGTACAGCGCTATTATTAAGTTAAACTATTAATGTAAGTGCAATAGTTATTAAAATTACTGTGTTCTTGTGCGATTGGCATGTTGTTATTTTTCTTGCCAGTGCAAACTCTGGCTCAAAACAAATACAAAGTATTAAATTGGAATTAATATTGTTATAAATAAGTAATGTAATGAAAAGAGAGTTTTTAAGCGAACTGGTTGGGTTTATTGAGATTGGAGGAGATGTTAACTTAGGAACTAATAGTATTCAGAGTTTCGTACAGTGTTGCCACATTACTCGCAAAAAAATATGATTTTGTGAATAAGCTGTGTATTATTGCCACCGGTAAAAAGTTATTTGCTATGAAAGTAATATTTAGAAAGTCAATAGATAAGCAACTATTGAATTTGCAAATATTTATTTGATTTGTTTAAGAAAATCACTTGATAAATGTTAATTCTTAAAAATACATTGTCAAGTTACGAATGGTACGTTACGTGCTTGCTTTTTTTTAAGTTTGTTTCTAAAGGCGGAGCCAGTGTATGGTTTACATTATGTTATATGAAACAATAAATATTTTTAATATATACACATAACAGTAACTTTCCAAGACTAATTTTAGTTTATATAACGTGTCACTGCATAATGCATAGATTATGGCTTCGTTAAAGGCTTTTTTACACGTGTAGGTAGATCAAACATATTGTTAGCTATGTGCATTAGGTGCTATATAATCGAATGTACACAACTTGCCTAAAATATTAATAATCTACACAAATGCACCGAAGTATTTTTCATGTGGCAACACTGTAGTTAAACCAAATGCGCTGCCTGAGCTTCGCGAGTATAAGTATTTTTTGTTGTTTCACGTGTACACACATTAAGTCATACTAGCTGCTAAGTTATTTATTTTCGTATGGTAAGTTTGTTATTAAAATTGTGTTCTATTTGTAATAATTCAGAGGGCAAAGATTTAAAGGGAACAGAATCGTGCAGCTTTATAGTAGTTTTCATTTAATCTAGACCAATGATACCCCTAGGGGTCTATGATAACCAGCAAGGGGTTTACATCAGCGAAAAAAAAGTTTTGGGGTTCATGAAATGAAAATGGGGGTCTACGATAACGGATCTCAACAAACATTGACAGTATCTATTTATCTTCTAATATAAAGACATATACATTATTTAAGTGTATTTAAGTAAAAAAGTATTATACGAGGGGAGGTCAAAAAGTTCGCGGAATGACTGGGAAAAAAGATGAAATGATACATTATGTTATTTTTCCTTTTCAATATATTCCCCCTTAACACGAATACATTTTTCGGATCTGGCATATAACTTATTAATACCGTCGAAAAAATAGGTTTTCTTGGGCGTCAAAATACGCCGAAATCGCCGACTTGACTTCATCATCGTCTCTAAATTTTTTTCCACGCAGCTCTTTCTTCATCTTTGGGAATAAATAAAAATCGCTAGGGGCCAGGTCTGGACTGTAGGGTGGATGGCGTAGTTGTTCAAAACCGCATCGATGAATGGCAGCCGTCGCAACATGACTCGTGTGAACGGGCGCGTTGGCGTGCAAAAGGAGTACACCTTTTGTCAGTTTTCCTCTTCTTTTTTCTTTAATAGCTTCTTTTAATCGGTCCAATAGGGAAGCGTAGTACTCTCCCGTTATAGAAACACCACGTTCTTTATAATCGATCTAAAGAATACCTTCAGTATCCCAAAAAATAGTCGCCATGATCTTTCCGGCCAATTGCGACACTTTAAATTTTTTAGGGGGTGGTGTGCCTTTTTTGTGCCACTGCATCGACTCCTGCTTTGACTCAGGCTCATAGTGGTGAACCCAAGTTTCATCACCGGTTACAATTCGGGCCATAATTTCTTCCCTATCTTCTCCACAGCGGTCCAAAAACTCGCGGAACAGTTGACGCGCTCACGTTTTTGCAGCGGCGTGAGCATTCTCGGGACCCACCTTGAACACACTTTACTCATGCCAAGATGTTGATGAAGAATATTTAAAATTGTGGTTTCTGATACTCCAACTGATGCTGCAAGTTGTTTCTTCTTCAACCTTCCGTCTTCCAATACAAGTTTTTCAACTTTTTCAATGATTTCCGGCGTAGTGGCCTCAATGGGCCGTCCAGGTAGAGGATCATCTTCAATTGACTCCCTTCCTTGCTTGAAAAGGCCGTGCCATTTGTAAATCATGTTTTACCAGGAGCAGAGTCTCCGTAAACAGCTAACATCTCTTGCAAAATAGTTTGAGGCGTTTTTCCTTGTTTGGTGAGGAACTTTACGACGGCGCGATGTTCAATTTTCTCCATAGTGGCTAGTTTGTTCCCGATTTACTTGTTTACTCGTTTCTAACTCGAAAGCTAATGACCCAATTAGGCTAGAAATTGGCATATATAGTAATTATGAGTTACTCAAGTAGCGGCTACCTGGAGGAGCGACCTCACCCCCGCCAACCCCGCCATTCCGCGAACTTTTTGACCGCCCCTCGTATGTTTATATATTTTTTTATTTCAATATCAGGTGAGTAAGGGTTCTACTCAAAACCGAAAAACATGATAAAGGGTCTACGGCACAAAATAGTTTGCGAACCACTGATCTAGACTAAAGGAAATATAAAAAACATAGATTTTAATACAATTTACTATTTGAGAACTAGACATTCGATTTAATATGTCGAGTCCTTTTGCACAGTTTAAGCTGTGTGCACACGTTTGACTGTAACTTTTATTTATATTAATAATTCGTTAAAATAACTAAACTTTTAAAATACAAAGGGAATGAAGATTTTTTTAACATGTCAATCACAACAAAACTCCGTTCGGGTTCTCTCATAAACACGAATCTGTAAGGACTGTTCTGTACTTTAAATTCATGATTCGTTGAATTTTATAATGCAAGTATTTTTTTTATAAGAATTAGACCAATTAATATTCCGCACACTACACCCCAATGTATATCAGAGGTTACCAAACTCTTTTGTTTCATAGACCACTTTAAAAATTTTGTTAGACTCTATGGACCCCCTGCAGCACTTTACTATCAATTTCTAAATATCAGAGAAAGCTAGGATTAGATCTAGTGTCGAAGCGTTGTACTGAATATGGATTATGCCAGTTTCTACAAGTAACAGTCGCTGATCTTGTTGAAATAGTATCTGCCTTTATTGATAGAAGTCAACATATAGTTATTCCCCCACGCCTACGATTGTGGAGCCCAATTTTTGTCACGCCCAAAGTAGACCCCTGTCGAGTCTCCCATGGACCCCTGAGGTTCTATCTCGACCACATTGGGAATTATTGATGTATTCTATCATGGATAAAACTGGTATCGAATTAAGGTCAAAAGTGGAATTGTCAATCGAAAATAACTCCAATTTTACGAGTGTCAAGAGTCTCACGCGCACTGTAACATTATTTTCGTAAAACCCAAACTAGTGGTCTATTGACAAGGAAGAATCTTGCAATTTTTTCGGTCGCTTTGGCATTTCGGTATTGTAACCAGATACGATAACTATTTTATTGTATGCTACAAGACAAGGATTACGTTGTTATTATTGTTGACAACAGAGAATAAATATCTTTTTGGAGGATATTCTTTCGTCTTTATTATTAAAATATATTTAGTGAAGACTTTTTTAATAAACGTGATTGTAACACGATTACAGATCGACCAATTTATCTATTCAGTTTGCTGTAACGTCTTGGATTAAAGGAAAATAAACTGTAGTTTCAAAATCTGCTGAACAGATAAATTGATTGATTTGTAGGCTGTGAATAAAACGTGATACGAGAAAAAGAGCATGCCTTCTCCCTCTCGCATATAACAATGCGCGAGAGAGAGTCATTGACTTTACTGATATGTTGTTTATATTCACATGTAAACAATAACTTTACATACGCTTCAACATGTGTTCGTATATAAGTAAGAGAATATTTTTTAATTTGTTCGGAAGTATAAATTTGTTGGACTTATTATTTTCATATGTAAAGAAACTAGCGATGTGCCGAGTACGGTTTGACTCGAGTCAGACTCGATTCCTGCTTTGAACTCGCCTACTTGAATACCAATTTATTTTGATTTGAGTACTCTGGACTCGATTCCGGTACTCGAGTCAGGAAGAATCAGTTCGTACTCGCTAACTCGATTCTATCCTACTGACTCGAGTCTAGTATTCGAGTTTGGTTACCTCGCTTGTACTCGCAAACTGTTTACATAAGCAATGAAGTGGCGCGGGCCTAATATTACAAAAACGAGTTTGAACCTGCAACTTTTTGTTTTGATTTTGTTCTAAAATCGAACTCTAGTTCTGGACTGGACTAGAATTTTCAGACTCGAGTCCAGAAATATTCGAATACCAAACAGAATCCAAGTACTGGGCTCAAATCAGGGAATCGAGTCCTGATTCGATTACCGTATAAACTGACTCGAATCGACTCGATCCACAAAAACAGCGACTCGGCACATCACTAAAAGAAACCGTTTAAAAGTATACACAGATTCGAAGAACAATTTGATGTTATTTGTCGATATTGCTGCAAAAAAAAAGACAACTAGGGATAAGCAATTTTTTTGTAATTCTATATTACATAACCCGTGTAGTATGATTTATCAGTACTATGAATTTCAAGATGGCGGTTCTGTCCTACCATAAACACGTCATTACATCGGTCCTCATGCTAAGATGTGATTAAGTATATTTATGGATAAGTTTCTATCAAGCATAACAATTCTAAGCTTTACTTTGGTGTCGCATTTTTTTTTATATTGTTGTTACTTTTGTTTCCTATATGAATCTCACCTAAAATGTACAATATTTTATTTTTGTATAACATTATTCTTACCTTTAAATATAATTATTTTTTAGATTCAATACATCAGATTCGTTATTTTTGAACGTGAACAGTAACATTTGACACCACTTATCCAGTGGTCGAGAGAATTTCTATTATCTAGAGGTGCGTTCTGGAGACGTATTTTTGAATCATTAGACGTGAATTTGGAATTCGAATTCGAATACAAATCGTGCGCGAAATGATATTCTACTGCTTACAATTTTATAGATTTTTGAATCACTCGAATTCAGTGTTGTCATTAAGAACAAATTCTTAATTAAATTCCGTTTCACGCAGAAAAATTCAAAACCACAACAATAAAAACAAAAATCCGGCGATGACTCACACGTGAAACGGATCACTGTCAAGGTCACACAGCGTTGGATATTCTACTAGTAGAAATCAGAAACGGGTGGGTTGAACCACTCGTTGCACAACGCACAAAATGAAAATTCAGAAATAGTGAATTCGGTAATTCGTATACGAATCTCACGATTTCGAATGCGAATTGGTTTTCTATTGTTTCAAAAATTCGTCTCCAGAAACTACGTTCCAGCACGCTTGCTCAATCGTTCAGAATGACAAAAACACTGACACACGGTTAGCGCCGTGTATGGCCGTCCGGAAGCTCGGAGTGATGTAACCAAACAGCCGACTCAAGCATAGAGTACTCACTACAGTACTATAAAATACTCACAGGTTTGTGTCAAAGTACAAATGAAAGTGAGTGTACTAATGGTGACGCTTAAATGTCCGCCTTAGTACCCAATAGAAAGTAAAAGCTGAAAAAATATATATGCGTCTATTTAAACGTGCCAAAATGGCGGGCGTTTAAGATGCATTGTAGCTATTTTTAATTAACAAGTTCTTAAACACGTTAAACTATTTGTTACATTATAATAACTGACCCGAACAATTTCAATAGAAATCGCCCAAATGTCACTCCATGCCTTTTAACTGAACATAATTTATGACGTGACCTGTCAACTTCGAAAGATGGCGGAATTACAAAACCGATATTTTGATAAATAGTTTTCTTCATAAATTCATTTCCCTGCATTTTCTAATATTTGAATAGTTATTCTTAACGGAGATGAATCGAAGAAATAGGCAATCCTATGAATCGATTCAGCTGTTGTCGAGTTAAAAATTAATCAAAGGTGAACGGATTTACTGGCTTGGCTGCCAATAACTTTGAGGCATTTATAGTACATTTTATAACTAAACGTAGTGATGCTAGCAGTGCTGGATCGCTGTCCTTTTAATAGGAATGTATGCAAATAAATGAAAATATAGAACAATAAGTCGGGTTTAGAATACAATTTAATATGTCACTTCGTTCAACAGTAACGAATCCAGATGTACCTAGTCATTTTAGCAAATACACTCACATTTTTTTATGCAATGCAATTACTAATTAGCTCTCTATTGTCTGCATATTGTGGTTTAAGTTGCAATACCGCGTAGATCAAAATTCTGAACAAAAAGGCAGTCGGGTCAAATTTTATAAAGTAATGGGAATGTTTTTTGTCACAAATTGTAAAATGGGACTAATAGGGAGTTTTGGGTCATTACGGAAAATTGGATAGCTTTTTGCTTCCTGAAAAGTTTACACTTTTGAATTACGCGGTATTAAAACTGAAGCGACAATATTATTTATTTGTAACCTATTGATAATTACTAAGTTTGTTCTGCGCACTGTTTGACCGCAAATAAAAGACATTAAACCAAAAAATACATTAGCATTTACTAAGAATTATAAATTACATAGGTTATTTCATAACTAACTTTATCTCACATTAATGTTGTATTCTAGTGATGTGACGAATGTTGAATGTGTACAGTACTCGATACTTTTGCATTATATTGAAAATTTATGAATACTATTTGATACAATTTTGGACATTGATGTGCTATCATATACATTATACAGCTTTAAAAGCATACTTAGCAATAACATGGTAACTTAGAATTAAATATAGTCTACATATAATAGAATCCCTATTATTATATTTATTTAATTTAAAGAGCACTTCAAAAGGGGTACAGTAGGTATTTTCATTATTTTGTTATAAATTTTGCCCCTTTATCTAATTACCTACATTCGCAGGCCACCGATATAAATAATAATGCTAATATTTTCAAATTGAATATCAACATTCGTTACATTACTAATGTACTGTGTTACTAGCAGCTAGATTAGTCGGCAATGTGTGATAAGGGGTTTATTCTGATGGCATCCATTGAGTTCCACTGTTTAATAAACATCTGTGTATTAAATTGATATGGCGAGCAATTTTATACGGTCAACGTATCTGTTACAGATATTACCAAAATTAAGTTTTTTTCGTAATATATAGAAACTACATCCTATGACAGCTGTCATTGCTATTGCGCTCATGAAAATCATGAATTAAAACCAAGAATGAAATGAAATATAGCTAGTGCCTTTTCAAATATAACTGTTGTATTTTTATAAATAATAGACAAAATTATATGTTGTATGCTTGTTGTCTAAAGACTCGATAGATATATCGGTTTATCGACACCTCCCCAGGTCTAGGAACGTCAGATTCATAGCTGTCACTGTGCTCAATGTATATTTTACAGACCATAGATAAATGTTTTTTTTTTCTACATCACATGTTCAAAGAATTGATTATATAAGATTACTCTTACATTTTAATAAATTTTTATTGGTGCTATCAGAATAAACTTCAATAAGAAAGACAAGCGAAGTGTTTGCGTATATGGCATGTTGTTGTATATAACACGTCTTTTGTAAAATATTCTGTCGTATTATAATATAATCGAATAGTATACTGGCGGGTATAGTTCAGGAAGAGTACGTATTATTCCAACATTCCCTTCAACGTATAGTATCCTAAGACATACATTATTTTTTCACAACTATGCAATTACTGTTTATTTCTTTCGTACACAAATTTTATGTTACCTGACTTATAGGAGTTTTATATTGCATAACATTTTGACCATACTGTAAATTTGTATTGTGTGGGTCTAGATAATTTGTTTAGTTATATTGATAAAAATAAATTGACAACACCAACTTTTCGTTCCTAGACTTTATTTTAGTGACTAACTTTCTGACAATTAATTATGAGGGTATATTATATAGAAGATATAAGAGGGTAATTGTCTGACAATTAATTATGAGGGTAGATTATATAGATGTTATAAGAGGGTAGATACGGCTTACCCCCATTAAGTTGAAAGTATGTGTCACGCCATAAGCATTGATTAAACACCAATTGTCTTTACCTTGTAATTAACAATAAACCTGTAGCTTAGTCGAACTACATTACTCTCTTGTATCCCTGTTTATAAAGTTCTTTCAAGTCTGGCTTAATAAGATACATATTTGAATATAGATTTAGGCAATAATATACTATAATTAAATCAAGCTTTAAAATCTTTATTAACAATAATAATCGATACTCAACATGTAATTGGTTTCTTAGATCTTGATTTTTTTTTCACATTTAGTTCAGTGTACACACAAGACTACACGTTAAAACAGCTTTTATGTCGCGTGTAACACCGACGGTTTTCGTAGTGCAATGTGAATGTCGATGTGTTGGTGAACGTTCATAAGTATTAAGTTTTCATGTTAGTCTTAAGTGTGTCGCTAAGGGACTTATACTCGCCAGTAAATTCCAGACACTTGCCGTCCTAATCGAACAGATCTACTTATACCCACCTCATTTGTTGTCCGTTGTGTTAAGCATGTATTTATTATGTTTTATAAACCATTTTTTGAAATTAAACCAGTGTTTTATTTCCCAAATTGTTTCCTATGGTGATAGTTGTCAATTGGCTACATAACCTAATGTTTGGTCAATCTTACATGTATGAAGTTTTTTCCTGTGCTCATTATTAAGAAAAGACTGAGGCTCATAAAGCCGGAAGCACATATTGGACCAATAAACGGTCAACATTGGCGCCAACTACGAACGTATCGCCAAGTATGTTCTACACGTTGACATAGCTTGTGGACCAATGTGTACAGCCTTCCTAGTATAATACAACAATCATGAAGATATGAATAATTGTAGCCGCTCGTCATTGTGAAGGAAAAATTAATTACGCGCATTTGTAATTTATTTTGTTGCTGTCTTGGCACCGACTTACGAATCAGACTGACTGGTTTATGAATAGACCAATGTGTCTTTTCGAATTTGTTATGTACATTTGTCACACAGTGCTACGGTGAAGGAAAAACATCGCGAGGCATCCTTTTTTTTTCTGAGGGGACATGCTCTTTATTCACCGTAACACCGCGCTGTCAAGGCGCGGCCGTATTTGGGGCTCTCCGGTCTGAGAGGACCGACCTACCCACTAAAACCGCCCAGTGTTCTCTAGGCACATGGCGGGGTGCGCTTTCACGATTCTACCGCCATGGGCTCCGAGTGAGGCATCCTACATACACGAAGAAATTCAAAGGCAATCATGTAGTCAACTGGACCAGCATGGTTGTAAGGCCAGGCCAGGCAATAGAATTGGAAGGGTAATTAAATAATACGAAACTATTAAAAGTGAATTTATTACATTATTTTATGCGAGTATTGCATTAAATCCGTTTCTTTGGTGAGAATTAACATCAAATTGACAGGTGAGAATTTTCAGATCCTATTTTCCGGATACCATTCAAAGATAAGATACAAATTAACATTCAATATGTAACAATAAATGCATTGATGTAATATCAACGCGTTTATAGTTACGAAAAATTAGACATATTTTATATAGTTCGCTGTCCATTTCGATAATGATCGATTATCTGTATCCAAATCGTGGTATAATATTTAATCAACTTTTCATTTAAAGATCAAAAAATTACGTTATTTTTTGTATACGCAAAACGTGAAAGTAGGTTGTTCAGAATCCTATATCGATTCGACAAGTGTAATGAATGAAGTGTCGAATTGAAAATTATTTTTTTATAATAGTAGCACGGCGTTGCGCTTACACTACCTCGTGTAAGTACATGCGCAATTTCTGTCTCGCTCATAGCACATACCTTTCTCATACCTCTTTCGCACTTACTCAAATTAATGTCGGCTTAATATGTAATTCTGTTGCTATCAAATTTGATAGAAAATTAAGTCATATTGCTACTTTATTAAGAACGTGACATTTTTTTTAAAAGCTGTATCGTGGGTGGTCACAAAAACAGAATCTTATATGCAGACCGGAACAAATTTTTGTAGGTTATACAAAATATCTGTACCTGCGGGAAGTGAACCCACAACTTATTGCGTAGTAGCCAATCACTGAACCTGTGCGCCAAACGCGTTGCCAAATTATCTAAATTAAGCAGCAACATACTCCACTGTCAATAAGTTTCTTTCTTTAAAAAACGCTCTAAGAAAATTGTAGAATATTCGAGAAAGGTACCGATCATTAGCCGTAGCGCCCTCTAGCGTCGAGTCGCGGAGTTAAAAATAATTGGTTTCTATAGAATCTCCTAGATTTCACCATGTTACTATTCCACAAACACACTCATTGCAAAGCTGAAGCTCGGGGGAGGTATTGTAGCCTCTCCCGAGGAGGGCTCCCCTGTATCGGCAAGGGAGCGGAGGCTGGGGGTTCCCGGGGGCTCCCTACATGCCTGAGAAGCCATCCCTGAGGTTTTTAGTGAGGCCTCCCCCTTCTGTCGTCCGAGTACCAAGGGGTTATTAAGACGACTACAATAGTAGCGCACCCCTTATGAGGATTCACTACCATCCTCGTGGAAAAAAGCCAGTATACAAGAGCAAACTACGAAGTGATTCATTAGTTTTGGTAATTGTTAATTATGTAAATTAATAAAAAAAATGTATAATTTATGGGAGAAACCGCATTTTATTTACTGTGAAGAACCACATCTTGTAACAATTCTCATGGAAAAGACTTTGTTTTTTTCTTCGTAAAAATTGCGAGTTAATATATTATATACTCGTATATCGGTAATTGCGTATACAAAAAATTACATAACAATTTCGTAGCTGATTTAGATACTGCATTGGAACCGTACTAAAACATCCAGAAATTAATTATTTGATCAGCTAACATAATACCTGTAAAACGACAACACTTGTTGAGTTTATTTCTTCCAATAACAAATTCGCAATTCCTCGTAATAAATAACAATGAAAAGCGACTATATTGCAACTAGACATATAATTATCAATAACTTGAGTACATAACAGGAACAAACGGATATATTTCATTAAAGTTTACAACGAATCGTTAGAACAATTTGTGAAGTAACAATTTCATTCATAAAGAACACATCACAAAAATGACGAATAACGCTCTTCGAAAACAATAAAAAAGAATATTTTAAATCTATGAGCAGTATAATTACAAAAATATTGCACTGTACAATTTAAAAAAATCATTAAAAAATACATCAATCTCACGTAATGGTGCTTATATTAAAATTAATGTGATGTTAAGATACAAAATTGTATTAATCTAAATTATATAAATAAAAATAAATTCCCAAAAATAGACACCTAGCTAGAACAATAAATTAATAATCATTATTGCAGTTAACGCTAATTAAAAACAATTCACTCATCATAATACTATCAAGTAGACTATTCACAACAAATCCTTAAAATTGACAACAATAAAATGTTACACATTTTGTAATATCAATAAAACTGGTTCAGTTAAAATATATTTGCTTACTTCTGTTGACTTATCGATAACATCATAAATAAACTAAGCATATTAATTCACCAAATACAAACAAGTTAAAACAAAGTATCTTCGCCTTCGATTCACTGTTATAATTTTTTTTTTAATTTTTAGCCTGATAACATAGACCTTTAAGTCATAACTTATTTGGAAAATGTTCGTTACTTTGGGACTGTTATAAAAAAGCAATCGGCAGGTACAGATTATTAAATAGATAGGCAACAGAACGAGTCAAACATTTCCAAGATTTAGCATAATGCCAAAATTAAAAAAAAAGTGTATTAAAATTGTTATTCCTTTCTATTGAACTTATCTATAGGTATCATAATAATATAGATTGTTTAATATCTAAGTACATTAAAAGGGCTGTAGTTAGAGAATTTTAATAAATCTTAATCAGTTACTAAAAAAACTGAATGCTTCGTTTGAGTATATAGTGGTAGGAATTCCATATTTGATTTTTCTCATTCAAAATTCAATAAAGACATATGAAATTCTATTTTATAATTAACCTACAATATAACAAAAAAAACCTCCGACAAAGATGTTAGTAATAGGTACAAACAATAAATGACACCTAAGATATATCAATATGAAGTCACAATACATCCCTTACTACATGCCTGAGGAAGGCCATCGTTGAGATTTTTAGTGGGTAGGCCTCCCCCTTCTGGGGAGGAGAGCCCCACATAACCGCCGGCTCGCCACAGCCGGGGTATGCAATTTAATGCATTTTCCTCAGCGGAACAAAAAAAATGCCTTTAATGTAAATCCTAAGATTTACCAAGTGAGTGATGGCAAAAGTTCGTATCGCATACCCTTTTGGACATTTACCATAAAGAATTGGTAAATCTTGGGTTTTACTGAAAAATCTTAGAATTTACCGTAGTTCGAGCTTTTACAGTAACATATATACATATATTTGATTGCGGTTATAATGCTATATGAATTACTGACAAGACTTAAAAAACTCCAAATTATGTTACTTGTTAGCGAGTAACCGCATATCGCTCGGACGTAAGTTTCGGAGGGGAAATTCTATAAAGCATTTATTTCAACAATTTTTGTAATCTCAGAAGCTCAGATGCGGAACAGAACCATTACTGCAACATTAAAAACGATCAAATAAGTCAGTGATTGTTCCGCTTCAGTTGCGCCAGTGATATTTATTCTTTCATACGTTCTCTTCTCACTGAGAAAACTGTGTGGTCACGGACACGTCTCAAATATTGATATGCCGCCATCAACACTTGTTAGATGTGGTCTCCAGTGCAACTTAAAGACGCGAGCGCCGTTTGCCATATTGAACCTTAACAGACAAGATATAGAGATGGTCCAAAGATTACTGAGTCCGTATTACATTTGCACGAATTATGTGTCGCGCAAGCGATATAAAACTTTATTTCCACTTGAATAGGTATAAATTATGACTGATACGTGTGGGTGACATGTATAGATGTGTACAACAAACAATTTTGAACAAGTATAAGCAAAACACTTTTCGACAACAACATCAAGTAAGAACAGATAAAATCGATAAATTCGCTACAATAACAATTAACATCTATTTCGTTCTACCACATATCATAGGCAGGCATTTTAAAGCAGAGCGATTACGAGTGCGAAAGAACCAGCACCCTAGTCAGAACGCCGCGTTAAAAGCTGGCGAACTGTTTACCCATTCACTAGTTTCGCTATTCGTTCGTGATTCCGGCATAAGATATTGGTCTATTGGCGAACGTTAAACTAGAATATCAGACTCAGACTATACATCGTAATACATAGATGGAAAGTTTGCATCACAGTACGGAACAAAGAGCTCCAATATTAGACCTCAGAGGTGATGATTGTACGATTGTACTTACGATGATTTGTACGCAGTCGCTAAAGGGACATCAACTCTTGCAGACCCTGGTAATATATATTATGTTGGGGCGAAAACCAAATCGAGTCTGATGGGAAAGAATGCAAATAATCATTCATATATAAAAACGTGTTGATTGAAAGATTGCGCATTTCTGTTCACAAGAGAGGCAAAAGCTCAAAATATGACCGAATTATGTGTATCTCTAATATAAATTAATCATCTTCGTTCTAAACACATGTATAAATATTGAGAGGAAGGAACTACTCTGTATATTTAAATAATCTGCATTATAATTAGAATCTAATCACGAATCTACAAAATGGTTTTTTAGTATATAACAGGGGCCGAAACAAATTTACGGTCCAAAAAATCTGATTCTGCTGACCCAAATTTTCAAAATAACTGACATTATCTGACCATTTCCACAGATTTATTTTTGGATATTTGTACTTGATGTACTGGGTAAATGGGATTGGTCAACGTTGGGTCGGACACTTGCAAGATGCTATTGATAAACTGACAACTTTATATTTCTCTTTATGTTTTTGAGTTGATGCATGTCGCTCAATAGCTTCGCAACTATATCATGATGCATTAATATTATGCTGCTTATGCCCACAACATAATACTCGTAGAGCATCCTTGGCGGTTGCCCTCAATCCATCACTGGGCACCTAATGATCAAAGCAATGTCCTCACTTGGGCGTGCATTATGTTCACACTAAAAGAAAACGACAGCTAGTTAATTATTCATAAAAAAATAAACCAGTTCGTCAAAAAATTTGACTACACTGACCATTTTCCATAAAACCTGACTTTAACTGACCAATGCCCAAAAATCTGACTTTGTCTGGTTTATCTGACTAGTTTCGGACCCTGATATAACCTACCTGCTGCCTCTAATCAGACATTCTACTAAACGTCTAGCCAACACTATAATATCAAAAATTATAACAATAACAAACAAAATATTGCAACAAGCTGTGCCATGAGGAGAGTAGTCACAAATCAATTCCATTATCTAATTATCGAAATCTAGTTCAACTTTTTGCTCTGTGTTCAACTTTCAATTGACAACAGTGTAACAATAATAGAAAAAAAAAAGAAAAATAATTCATGCTGGTTCTTCTCAGTACAAGATCTTTCATTACCACTCAAAAGTTATTAGGTTTATTTTTAATTAAATTTATAATATTAATTACACAATATGTGTAACTATTTACAATCCCCTTCACACTACATTTAGCGATATAGTCGATTATTGCAGCCAATCATAATCATAGTCACAGCCACTAGACCAAAGTGGTAAAGTGAAAAAATCCTTAATAACGTAAAAATAAGGTTGTATATGGGTATTATATTATATATATATATATAGGTTGTATTGTTGTATATGATAACACAATCTACAAGCCCCGGTGCGTTCCGATGATCAGAGTAATACAACCAAGAGTGGTTTTCACACTCACTCAGAGTCTAGTTCACAACGGGCAAGCTGCCATCTTTTTAATAGCCGGCAAAAGGCAAAAGATCACTGTCAAATTAATACCCAACATAATCTATATAAATAGCAACACTTAAAATATCTTTTTTGAGTTCTTTCACAAGCTTAGAAGCCCGTTTTGACAAGTGTCATAGTTTACCTGTCAAAATGTCAGGTTTGACAGACTAACTTTGCCGTTGACGTCTGTCAACACCGGCTTCTTAGATTGTGAAGGCTTTATTGAGTTTAACAACGTGTCACATACTAATAAGTAACAGAATTGGTACCTATTTAAATATATTTTTGACATTAACATTGATATAAAATCTGTCAGTGTTTTTCACACATAGTTCGACTTGGTTGATTAAGTGCATCATTTGAATGCTCTGCACGTTTTTGCGCTAGCAATGTGTTCGAAAGTAACGCGCAGAACGCACCTTAGTATTTAGATTTTTCAGCAAGCAACAAACAATGATTTAGAAATGAACAAATAGTAATAGAATAAGGAATCTTATTATGGCTTTTATGTAGGTAATTTTCTTTATGATAGTCTATTTGGTCGCATAATATTTCAGAAAATATTAAATTGATATGCAACGTAATGGTCAGAATGTTCTAAACTAGATCTACCCCCACAGATGACCGTCGAAACGTGATGTGATACAGCGATTTATCACTTTGAACTGTCAAAATATAAAGGACAAATTCCAAGATGGCGTATATGGTATATGGCGGCAAACGTTTAATCACGTCTTGTTTTATCGCTCATGAAACAGGGGTTGGCACAGATGTTCATGAAGATATTCCACATAACACATTTATTGCATATGATTATATCTGTAACGTGATGATGAGAGATGGTTTTAAAAAAACTCGTGTCACAGTCTGTTCCTCCCTAAATAAATTTATTAAGGAAGTTTAGGGGAATTAACCACAGCTAAAGAATTCCTGGGACACTGGGATTGTTGCCTGAGGCTGGTTTTCACTGCGGAATATAATCGAATTTCTAGAATTATATGAAAATGCATTAAGCTTCACACTATTGGATATATCATTAATTTAACCAGTATATTATCACCAACCTTAGCGGAGCCGATGACCGAAATGTAAAAGATATATTCTATAGTGTGAAGGATAATCGCATATTTTAATATATCTTGAAATGTCATATACAGAATTTCCATAAAGTCCAAATATGTATAAAAAGGTAGATATGCGCATATTTTTTGTTCAGATTTTCTGTAACAGTTTGTATATTATATCCCGCAGTGAATAGCCGGACTAAGCGGTGGGTTTAAATTGCGCGTTTCGTAATTTGTTGTTGAGAACTAGCATAATTGATTATACATGTGTAGTATAAACATACATATGTAATTACTACTAACAGTAAATATGACCGAACACGTGAGGTTTTCTTTATATTATAGCGAGGGTCAACGAGCAAATGGATTGCAAACGTATACCGCCGCCCATAGACACTCGTTTATGTCGTACCATAGAAAAGTAATGGATTTGGGAATTAGCCAAAGTTTGTCAATTGTCTATTAAAACGTTTGGTAAACGATTGGGCAAGAGTCACGTGTTCAGTCATTACACGCCGAACACTAACAATTCCTCTTCATGACATGACATTGGCAAGCATAAGAGCACTTAAAGCAACTGGAATGATTCCCAATATAATTACGAAATATTACTAAACATTCATAATTGTATTTAATTATGGTATTTTTATAAAGATATCTCATCAAAAGATCTCACTCAGTCTTTTAACGCGCTTACAATGTTTGTACACTATTCTAACGAATAAATAAAAGTTCTATAACAATAGCTTAACACATTACGTCAAATGGAATGTATAGTTTTATAATCTCCACGAACAAATCGAATTATTATTTATTAGTTATAAATATTATTTATATAGATATTAACTTTTAAATTTCATGAACACTCATAACTTGTTATTAATAATAGCGGTTGTTAATTACTTCGCTCAAGGCTTTTCTTTAAAGTATTTGCAGTCAAGATACAGTGAAGATTTTGGTTGTCTTCTTTGCCTTTCTAATACAATCCATCACCACACAAAAAATACAGAAATAAATATTATCAATGTATTAAATAAAAGGTCACAGATTTTAACAGTGAATTCCCAAATTATCGATTGGTTATTTCAGGATTACAATTTTGAATTGAATTTTGTAATGAGTTGAATTATGAATTGCTATGGTAAAAGTTTGTAAAAAAAGTTGAGTTTAGCATTAATATTGTTTAGTTGTTTTCAAAATATATCTTTTGTTAACTATTTATTGGTTGCGTACGAAGGTTATGACAGATGGTAAATAGTGCAACATCTCCAGAAGTGTAATATTTTTTATTTTAGTCACACTGAGAGTATACTATAAGATGAAAAATATTGCAGAAATAACAGTGTACTTGTAATTATTACTTACCAAGATACAGCAATATATTTGCAGCAATGGCACAGATCGCACGAAAACGCTCCATACAAAAATAAGTATGAATGTGTGAACAAAATTTTCCGGTTTTTTTTGTGTTTGTGCATTTTAATGTATATAACATTTTTAGATTTCTAAGAATGATCTATACTGTATTCTCAATTTGTAAGGTAGCAAAATACCCTATTACGGACCAGTGCAGATGCATACAAGGGTTGACAGCAAATTTTGGACTGCACCCTTAAGATTTGCATATTTTTTCTGTGACACAAAAAAGCAGATTAAATAAAATTAACAAGTTCAGCGGCCTCTAGAATTGATTCCAGTATCGACTTATCCTAGTGTTCTACACATACAATTAAATATCCTAGGTATCCTATGGGGCTGAACTATTTTCTGTCTAGGTTGAGAAGTTCCTCTGGTAATCGACCTGTTATTAGGTACCTCTCTATAAAAATACCATACTCTTTAACTGATGATATCGACGAGATAAATTCGTTACGTTTAGGAGCGCAGACAGCATGAGCCATCGCCAACCGACGTTGTCTTTCCATTGATTGGACCTAAGCTTCCATCGTATTTAGGCAACTCCTTGCATTTTGCTTGCTGAAACAACCAAATTCAATCAATATTCATCATCAATTTATACCACAGGGCACATTATGTTATAAGTGCATGAACAGGTATTGTAGTATTTATTTGAGAAGCTATAAGGGTATTTGTTACAGAAATTTAACACAAACCTCCATCAGTTCTACAGCTATCTCCATAAACAACCTCTCAACATTCTCTGCCTCTTTGGCCGATGTCTCCAAAAAGTACATGCCATGCCTCTGAGCAAAGTCTTCACCTATATGCCTTGGTATCTCCCTGTCTTCTCGATCTGTCTTGTTACCTGATAAGAGATAAATATTTACATCAGAGATACAAATAAGGTATTATATAATTTATTTTTTTTAATAGCTTAGTTTCATTTTATAGTACCAAAAGTCTTCTACAGAAATTATTTTTTATTTTTTTGGATTAATGTTGAATCTGTTTTCATTATTCAAAAGTTATAATTTATAAAATTTTGTAATAAATCATTACAATATATTATCAAGACAAAGTTTATTATTATTTATCCCATCAATCAGTTAGTTTAAGTTCAATATATATATACATATATTGTTATATGTTTAAGAATATAGATAATTTGAATGAATATAGATAATTAGAATGATGACGACACGTTTAGAGCAGTGGTTGAGTAATCGGCTACTACGCAACGGGTTGCGGGTTCAATTGCCACATGGGACAGGTATTTTGCATGACCTATAAAAAATTTGTTTCAGTCTGGGTGTTTGTGCGTGTGAGATTTTTATGTTTGTGACTGCACCCACGACACAGGATAAAAATCTTTGTGTGGGGTGACGTATTTAAAAAAAAATTTACTCACCCACTAATATCCTTAGCACTTTATTGTTGGCATACTCTTCGATTTCTCTTAACCAATCTGGTAAGCAATCAAAGGTTGGTTGGCAAGATATGTCATATACGAGAATCAAGGCATGAGCAGATCTGTAATAACTCTGTGTGATTGATCTGAATCGTTCTTGACCTGCAGTATCCCATATTTGTAACTGAAAATACTTTTTAATTAGTATTATTGCTTTACAGATGCCTCCTTAAAATAAACATTTCATTACAAAGGATATTGTTTTTTGCTGATTCCGCGCAGTTGATGATGACTTGTCCAACAAGCAGACAAGGTCGACATATGTTTCGTCTCAGATCTTCAGATCCTGAAGATGTCTCGCTGAGAGACGAAACACGTGTCGACCTTGTCTGCTTGTTGGACAAGTCATCATCAACTGCGCGGAATCAGCAAAAAACAATATCCTTTGTAATACAATGGACTTCCGCAAAATAACACCTGCTACAATAGAGTAAACATTTCATATTATCGATTTCTGCTGATTGAACAGAATAAGACAACAAAACCAAGTTACCGATACTCTGTCACATAGCCTAACATTGAAATGGAAATGAGCAAGGAAAATATTGTGTTAGATAGCTACACTATTTTTATACTGGATACTCATAATATTTCCAGCAATATTTTAAGTGCAGTTTAATGTGATAAATAAGAAGATTATTTAATAGTAAATAGTTTATAAGTATTCTCATGATATTCTATGATGTCTTACGATTTAGTAACAAATTAAGGTAATATAAATTTACTGAATTTCTATAAAATGTTTATAGTGTCATATTGACAGACCATAATAATTAACTCTGGATCTTGAGTTCAGTCTTCAATTTGAATATGTCTTCACATTTGGATTACAACAATGCCATTCAAATAATCACAACTGTGAACAAAATTCACCACTAATCACAGTCACAACTTAACAATGTATTGTTTTTACTTATTCTTAACACAAGTGAGCTGCGCCATATGGCTGATATACGACTTATTCAAGATTACAAAAAGACATAATTACTTTCATTTTTGGTTAAACTATGTCATAATTATTAGGTAATAATAATGATGGTTGAGCATTTTATTTACCTTTACTTTCTCACCGTCAACTTCTACAGTTTTAATCATAAAGTCGACACCAATGGTTGCGCCTTGTCCTGGTGGAAAAAGGCCTTGGGTAAAACGTCTCACTAAACATGTCTTACCCACACCTGCATTGCCAACTAAAACCACTTTAAACAAAAACTTGTAATCTTCCATGTCAGGCATCTATTCACATTTATAATTGAAAATAAACACAGCACTAAAACAATGGCACGATGAGCTTTTAAGTCAAGCAAGCATTTGTTAAATGGATTATAAAATATGTTATCAGTAGTCACAGTATAATATAAAAGAAAATTAAGCACAATTGTTATTTAGTACCACTTTAGCAGGTACTTATTCCAAAAAAAGTAATAAGGTTTAAAAGGAAACTAGATTATTTATTGCAATTAAAATGCAATTCTGCCATCCGAAAACACTTTTCAGCACAGACTAATTAGAATTTCAGTAATGTCAAACGCAAAGAGTATAATAATATAGTGGGGTCAAACGTCAATCACAAAACAGTATTACATACTCTTTGTCAATCGCAGAGTATATAAGGATGCCATAATATTATAGTTCCAGATTTGCACATTTACAAAAATTATATATGTTATAATTATATATATAATTTTATATAGTAGCGATAGAGTTATCATTTGAGAATAATAACGCATAGATACAGTCCCCGCGTGCAATTTGAAGCAACTTAACTGGAGACATAAATAACGTACAATGCCGGAGTGTTCAAGACTTGACCTAAGATTAAATGTTATGTTATGTATTGTTGTTATGTATCAACACATAACATAACAATACATAAAATAAGTAAGAGTTCTGTGTTGTTTAGTATTTCATTCAATATACGGTAATTACACGAAATGTATTATTTCAATCGTGATGTTATTAGAGTGGGAGAATATTTGTCCCTTTTTATTAAGATACGGTGGATGTTCATTAAAATGCCTTGATTTTATTAATTACTTTATTTTATTCTTATTAACACACATTTCCTGTTACGCAGCGTAGACCAGAGAGAGAGATGAGGCAGCGTTTCGTAGACAAACAAAAATTCTACCATAGATAATACAATACAGTATTTATACTCTAATACCGCCCCTCAATTTTTAGTGTAAAAATAAAAATTGCTTATTACACAATATATGGCAACCCTATTACTTAACATTACAATTTTGCAACTGTCGATAAAAAAAAAATGTCATGTGTCACAATTGACATCTTTCAAAGTGAGTCATCTGTCAAAATTTACATTTTTACTAACCTTAAAATTTCACAATACAAAACATTACTCTAACCTGGTTTACCACAAACTATCACTTTAAACAAAGCATCAACTTTTATTTTAAGCCAAAAGTAACTTATCTTTAAAATAATTAAACTTCGGGCTGCATAATGCCTTTGTAAAACAATCAGCAATGTTCTCACTTGTTTCTACACAAGTTAACACATAATAACTTTTTATTTACCACTATATCTTTGATAAAATGAACCTTAATGTCTATGTGTTTTGACCTTTTAGTGTTCTCATAGTTATTTATCATTTTTATAGCACTCATATTGTCACAATACGTCACAACACTGAACTTTTCACTGTTAAAATTTACATTTAATCCTTTCACATACAATAATTCAGTTTCTTGAGATAATTTTATTGTGTTTTCATTTCTTATTATGTCTATTCCCAAATAGTTTGTTATTTCACCAAGATCCTTTGCATTAAATTCCTTTACTAATGCCTTGACAGTATATTCTACAGTAACTTTTTGTCCCATCAAAATTATATCGTCCACAAATAATATGAGCCATATATTTATTCCTTTGTATAGACACACATCATAGCTTGATCTCTTTAAGTTAATATTTTCACAAAATTTATTGAATTTATCATTCCAGCATCGCGGTGACTCTCTTAAACCATATAATGCTTTTCTTAATTTTAGAACTTTTGTTGTGCCTTTTACTTTGACTCCTTCAGGAATATTTATGTATGTTACTGACTCTAAATTTCCATTTAAGAATGCTGAGGGAATATCTAGTTGTCTAACTTCCCAATCTTGTACTACAGCATGTGACAAACCTAGTCTTATTGTAGACATTTTTGCAACTGGTGCATATATATTGTTATTATTCATTGGATCTATATCTTGCTGAAAACCTCGAGCTACAAGTCTCGCTTTATTGCTTCCATCCTGTTTAGTTCTAAAGATCCACTTAGTGTCAATTGCTTTGTGTCCTTTTGGTAAGTCACTCTCTTCCCAAACTTCTAATTCTTGTAATGAATTTATTTCTTTACTTATGGCTTCTCTCCAAGATTCACTTTTTATTGCTTCACTATAAGTTTTTGGATCATCACTTCCTATTAATGCATATGCCATGAACATTTCATAATCAGTGAACTTCTTTGGTAAGATTTTAGTACGCACACTTTGATGTATATCTTCATTTTTATTACACATTTGCTCTGTTTCTATATCTTCTTGATTATCTTCTATCTCTTTCTGTTCTATATTTTCTTGTAGAATATTGTATTCTCTATTACTCATATTTTCCTGAACATCATACACAAAGTCTTCTTCATTAAAACGAACATCACGAGATATGATTATTTCACCTGTTATTGGATCCCATAAGCGGTATCCATTTCCTGAATATCCCACAAATCTTACAGTTTTCCCTCTTTTATCAAGTTTATTTACTCTTGGTAATATAGTAGTCCATGCTTTACAGCCAAATACACGAAGATTATCATAGGAAACTCTTCCATAAAAATTATGTGCTGGTACATCATAATTCAATGCTTTTGTAGGAGATCTGTTTACTGTGTATGTTGCACATCTTAAAGCTTCACCCCACATATATTTTGGTATGTTTGTTTCTGTTAACATTGTTCTCACTTTATCCATTAATGTTCTATTCATTCTCTCACAGACTGAATTTTGTTGAGGAGTATATGTACAAGTTGTTTCCTGTTTGATACCATGTTGATGATAAAACTTTTTTAATTTTTCATTTAGAAATTCTGTCCTTGGTCTGATCTTATCCTTGATACTCGGTTTCCATTATTATTCATTCTGTTGATATATTCTATTATATAATATTTAGCTTGACTTTTATTCTTTAATAAATATGTTTCTGTAAAATGTGAGTAATCATCAATAATTAGTAAATAATATCTTTCTTCTAATTTAGTACTGGGACTTATTGGGCCTCCTATATCAACATATATCTGTTCTCCTATTCTCTTACTCTTAGAATGCATAACTGGTTTGAATGGCACTCTGGTTGATTTACCTTCCATACATGCATTGCATATTTTTGGTGAGGTTGGTAATCCAAGTAGTTTTAACCCTTGATGATTCAGATGATTTAATCTTTTATGCCACAAAATACCTTTGTCTAATTTCTTCAATATCATTGCTTTTTCATGTTCATTTATATAAAACTTTATGACAAATAATCCTGTGTTATATGAATTTCCGAATAGTGTTGTAGAATTATTACTTATTATTGCTCTGTTATTTTGAAATATTACTTTATATCCTTGTTTATTTATTCTTTTTACAGACAATAAATTATGAGACAATTCTTTAACTATAAGTGCTTCTATACTTAGTATTATGCCATTTTGCGTTTTTACTTCTAATGTTCCTTTCTTTTTATGTTTATTACTTGTTTGTTCGCTACTATCACTTTTAATTCTGGTATTTCTATTATATCTATCATGTATTTTTCATATTTACTATTTATTATTATGTGTAGCACCTGAATCTATAACAAAAGTGATATCATTTTCTTTTTCAGTACTGCATGACTCATGTGATGAATATGCCTCATCTGCAATAAATGAAACTTTCTTCTTTTCTTCAGACTTTTCTTCTTGCATCAGATTTGCTCTTGGTCTTGCACCTCTACTTCTGTTTCCTCTCATATAATTTCCTCTGCCTCTTTGTACTTTACTGTAGCAATCTTTTGCGAAATGACCTTTCTTTGAACATTTATAACATTTTATAGTTGTCATATCAAAATTGAAACTGTATTCTTCTCTATTTTTAGTGCTTGTCTGTTGTGTATTCTTTAGTTTAAGTTCAGCATCTAACAATTTATTTTTCGTGAAGTCCAGTGTCAATTCCATGTTAGTGGACTCTAGAGCTGTTATGATCGGGTCGTATGAGCTTGGTAACGTTAATAATAGGTGACAGACTTTATCTTGATCCGTTATTTGCTTCCAGTCTCTTCTATTTCCCTTAATATTTTATCGAATTGGCGAAAGTGTTCACTTAGCTCATCTGTTTCTGAACATTTTAAACTTAGAAGTTTCTTTTTTAGATATAATAAACTTATAGCACTTTTACGCTCAAATACATTTTTGAGATTATTTAACATTTGATATGACGTTTTACAGTCTCTTACGTATTCTAGATACTTGTCTGATAAACTCTGTACTATAATGCTGCGGGCTCTCGCGTCCCTATTTCTGAGATCTCTTTTATCGGCGTCACTGGCTTTTTCAATGTCTACATTTTCGCTTACTTCTTTACATTGTTTTTCCTCTAGGATTATACCAATCCTAAATAGCCACGAGCTATAGTTATCGCCTGTGAATTGCGGCAACTGCAAAGTTGGAGAAGCCATAGTCTTACTATGTGACCGTAAACGCACTTTTTAACTTTCTATCAATCTGTGCCAATCTGGCTTAATTCTGAACATCCAATTACTTTCCCGTCCTACTGGGCCCATAACCTATTAAGATACGGTGGATGTTCATTAAAATGCCTTGATTTTATTAATTGCTTTATTTTATTCCTATTAACACACATTTCCTGTTACGCAGCGTAGACCAGAAGAGAGATGAGGCAGCGTTTCGTAGACAAACAAAAATTCTACCATAGATAATACAATACAGTATTTATACTCTAATACTTTTCAACCAATAAAAATATGATTGACTAAATAAAAATGCAATATAATTTATGTGTACGACACACACTTTGCTTATTAACACTCGTTGTAATGAACAAAGCGTTAAAGAAGTTAATAATTTTCACTTCATGTGGAATGAGGGAAAGCTCATGTGTGAAACAAAATTGTATCAAAAGTAATAACAATTAACTGCCACCTGATTATGTGACTGTTGCTATCAAATTTGAAACTGACAGCTAGTGCAGTCAATATATTTTACCAACAGTTATATAATCGGTTATGCTTGACAGTTGGTTGTTTGACAAGACGCTCACAGCGATTATGAAAAAATAACTTGCAGACCTATTATATAACTGAAACAACAAATGCAATTTTCTCAACTTAAAAGCAAACAATGAATTTTAAATCGGTTACGGTTGTAATAATTTATTCAACACCATTGCTCGTAGTTGGTATGTAACTACACCAATTTTAGTTTCACAATGTATCATATTACCAACTTATAAAATCTTTTGAATTTCAAATTCGATTACCGCACCGTTTGGTAAGCAAAAGTTAATAGTTTTGTAAAGAAAAGTCATGCTTTTATTTATAAGAAAAAAAAAAAAGGATTCAAAGAGAATTTATATGCAAAATGCTGAAACATTTTTGTAAATAAGTTGGGCGTTTAGAAACACTCTGTTTAAAGATATACAATTATAAAAACCTTATTTAAAATTACAACTATTAAATAGAAGTCATACATAAATATTAAAAGAATATATTTATTTTGTAAAAATTATATAATTTGCTGTTTTGGCTGTATAAGCGTCTTTCGCGCACAAAGCCGTCAAAGAAAAAGTAAACGCGCCATTTTTCAATTTTTAGTACTATTTGCAAGTAGATATTTTGCATTGTTTCTTTTGTTTAGATTTTTATATCAAAAATGTCATCAAGCGATGAAATTGATTGTACGAATGAAATAATAACAAATATTTCCAAAATAACTCGCGGTGAAGGTGGAAATCCAACGTATAATTTTTATAATTGTACTTTCACAAATTGTTTTCAATATAATTTTTTATTGACTTATAAAAATTGTATAAATTACTGGCAACGGTGTTGAAAAACGTCGTATAACACTCGTGAGCAGTTAAAAATTACATTCTCGGCTGAATATTAAACTCGTGCTCAATGTCAGCCTCGAACATAATTTTCAACATTACTCACTTGTATTATAATGTACTATTACTTTACTTTTCGGTTACGCAATAGACATTAATGAGGTCATTAACAACGGCAGGTTGGAAACTGTCAACGCGATCATATATGTAGATTCGATACGACATTTGGCATGCTGACATCGATATTATCGCCTACTGATGGCCTAGACAACTGCCACTTAGCATTAGCGTTCAGTCACTGCGGAAAGTGACGTGACTTATCGTTACCTAATGTCATCTTCATACATTTTGTCTTTTCCGCAGTTTCGAACGCTAACGCTAAGTAGCATTTGTCTAGAGGGGCAGGAACGCACTCTAAGTAGCTATACAGATCAATTTTATAAATTATAACAGCGGCCACAGACTCCCGCAATTAATCTCGCTGAGAAATAATAAGAGAAAGATGGTGCCCACATTCATATGACCTATTCATTATACTCTATTTGTTGTCCCGTATGGATATGGACGATATCAGATGCAAACACTGAAATTAAAAAATAATGATTAATACAAGTTTATCGAAATGAAAAGTAGAAGACGCATTCAATATCCTGAAGATCCTATTTTGTAATATTTAAAATACAGAGACAAAAGATTAAACAATAATACACGTATTTAACTTTTAGTAATCTAGTTCTATTTAGATTATTGTGCACCGTTCACTATCCTAATCCTATTTAGGCATTCTTTATTTTCTTAATTATTGTTTACCTGGTTAACATAAACATTTAAAATTAAAATTGTGTATGTTATGGTTTCCAAACCACACCTTACGGGATCCAGGCCAATCAATTCTACTCGAAGTGTACCCTACCAACCAACAGAGAAGCATAATTTCACCAGTGCGCATTGTACCAGTGTGCTGAGAGACGGCCTATAGCCTTATCGTAGCGCTTGGGTGCGGCTTAAATCTAGTAATAAGGATCTCTCGCCTGAAATGATAATTGTAATAATACGTAATGAATAATGAATAATATGTAATGAATTTAAAATGTGACATTAAAAATGAACTTTGACATATAACATTAGTAATTAGTTTTGACATTGGTACATTTTGTTAATATTGACATTTTTTTTTACATACCTGTAATGAATTTAAAATGTGACATTATAATAAGCTTTGATTTAAAACAGTAGTAATTAGTTTTCGACATAGGTACATCTATTAATATGGACATTTCTTATATTGTAATAAATTATGAAACACATGAATAAACTTTGTATGATGATGATTTCAAATAGGTATAGAATTAATAATAAATGTAAGTAATTAATAATATTTTTTCTAGAAATTTTTAAAATGCTGAATGTAATATCATAAAAACTCACAAAATATTTGCACATTGTTTACAATAGGATATGTCGGAAAGCAAATGTACCTTTATACCAACATTATTGTACCATATTCTTGCAAATAAACTGTATTCTATTCTACACTATCGCACACAATAGTAAAATCAGGACCATAGCGTACGACGAAGGAATTACATTTCCATTCTTTTTTTAATAATTATAATATTGTCACTCTAGCTGTGATATTGATCACTTGTTTAAACAACAATGTAAAGTGATGCCTATTTATTGTGTACTCGATACTTAGAGCATTAAAGTTAGGTTTAATGTTCAAGGCTCGATAGCCTGTAGGCGACATTTTGCTTTACGATAATCAACCTTAGGTGGGTAGCTAATCAAATACTTCTATATAGTTGAACCTTTATGGTCTCTACTATCTTGTCCACAGAACAATATATCTCGTCTCCTTGACCACAGATTAGTATACTATTTCCTTGACAAGATTTCTCGCCGAGCGTTCTCGCGAGCGAAAGTTAATATACTAATCTGTGGCGAAAGTCTGAAGCTGTTTTAGGACCATTTTTGACAGCGGCGCTAACCTTAAAATTGTTATTGTGTAAATAGTTTATATTTGTGTTTATTTTTATGGTGTTAGTGTGGTTTTAAAGTTTTGTTTGAAGGAGTTTATTTTGATTTGATTGATCTACCTGCAATTCACAAAATAAACCAGAAAGAAACAAATTTGTACACGGCAAGAAACGGCTACAATTATATTGTCTGAAACACTCAATGCTAAAACTATGTCTACAATAAACTATACTACTCGTACTGAAGGCCAAACAAGAATAAATACTATAATTTGGACTGTACAAAATTTTATAAGTTTACTTGAAAATAAAACTATTCGAGAGTTCCGAACGGATAAACCTAAGGAATCATTCAATGACAAAACAACTGAGCCGATAGAACATCGATTCCAACTTAAAATGCAGTTTTTAGGACGAGACAATGATATAATTGAAATTTACTACTTATCGCCAATACCACTGTTCTTAAAGTCAATTCTTACTATATGCTTAAAACGTTTTGAAGAAAGGTCTATTGTTATCAAAGAATATCACACAGTTCAACCTAACAAATGGCAATTTCTAGCTACTTTATTCAAACGAGACATAGGTAGTTATGATGGTCGCGATATATTTCTCCTCAGTGATGGGAGTTTACGGCTCAAATTTCAATTTTTAGTCACTAATGATATTAAAGTGGATAGATTTCATGTTCCTGAAGTTCAGCTTAGCACTGATTTTGAGAATCTCCTTAATAATGGCATATTTTCTGATGTTATTATAAGATCTTCAGAGGATACTGAATATAAAGTGCATAAGGCTGTTTTAGCTAGTAGAAGTGCTGTATTGAAGGCACATTTTGAACATAATACTATGGAATGTCAAACAAATGTTGTAGAAACTCATCTTGAAGGTGATGTTTTGCAAGAAGTCCTTACATTTATTTACAGTGACAAAGCTCCTAGGGTTGATGACATTCCTCAAAAATTACTGGCTGCTGCTGATTTTTATGAACTGAGTAGACTTAAGAGCTTATGTGAGGAAGCATTACACAAAAAATTGACTGTTGAAAATGCAATAGAAACTCTTCAGTTAGCAGACTTACATTCTGCTAAGACACTGAAGCTACTGACTTTAGACTTCATAAAGGATGGACAAGCTAAGCTTATAATTAAAACAGAAGGCTGGGCTAAAGTTAAATCAGTAGAACTTATTAAAACAATCTATGAGTACATCATGGATGATGAAGCTGAAACTGACATCTTAAATTTACGTTAAAAATGTGATAAAATGCATTAGAATCTCATATCTACTTTAGAAATGACTATCCCCAAATATTTATTCAATAAAGAATAAATCTCAGTTATATAGAAAATTATGTAATTAAATAGTATCTACTATTTAAATTTAGAATACGTCAGTCACCACTGCCTTTTCTCCCTGTAGAATATTCACTTAGGGTGTTAAGTGCAATATATATCTGCGAAGTGCTGCAATATAAAAATTGTGGAGTACAGTTATCAGGGAAAAAAGGTGTCATATATGATAATACATAGGTTATAGAGGGATTATTACCAGCAACCTCATACTAAATAGCTAACAATGTAATTTACTACAATGTTTCTTTTATGCCTTTTTATATATTGTTACATTTTTTGTTTATAGATTAATAATTTAATTTGTTATATTAAAGTTATAAACTCACATGTATAACCAACATTGATATTATTTGAACATTGATAAACAAACTTTACAGATTGCAGGGGAGGATGAAGTGGCTCTCACATTTGAACTTATTTAAACACTATATCAATTGGTGGCTGTTTAGTTATTTTGAAACCACTCAGAAATGTTAGCACAAGTCAGTGAATAGTTTATTTTTAGGTGTGTTGATTATTTAAGATATTATATATGCATAATACCCACTACTATACATGAGCCTTAATCTCATAGGTAACAATTTGTAAACATTAAATTCGTAAGTTTTATGTAAATTTAGTGTAAATTAGTTAAAATCTCTTTTTGAATACACCTGCACATAAAAGTTAATAATAGATTACCTAGCTTCCAACATCCGAAATTAAATTTGGGTTAATTATCATAATTGTTAAAACTTTAAAAACAATAAAAGAATGATTACAAAATAATTTTGACATATTTATTATGGAGGCTTGGATATAATCTAGTTGAATATAATCAATTCTAAATCAGATAAACTATGAAAAGTTTATGGATTCAGTCTATAAGCGAAAAAAATGGTAGTTCGGCATATTAATAATCAAAGTTCTGAAGTTGGTATGTTACTTTAGCGCGCGAACGTAGCGTGGCGTAATCGTTGTTTCTCTTATACACATTAATAACAAAGGTTTTTAAATAGTATAACTTTATAAATTCTAGTTCAATGTATGTTTAATGTTGAGTTACAAATAATAAAGTTATTGTTCATATTATTAGCTATCTAGTTTTGCGAGGTTGCTACTATATTATAAATAATCCTGTATATTTAGAATTTACATACACAGTGTAAAAATACCCTTAGGTACCGAAAAAGCTTATTAATGTTACACAAAAACTTAATTGATTCATTATTATCTATGAAAAGTACAGTATTTTCATAGATATTTTAATAAAAACACTCATTTCAAACTATTCGTATTCACTGAACTTGAACTGAAAGTAAAACATAAAATCCGTTACTTTTAATACTTTACATTTATAAATATAATGCAGTTAAAAAAAAGTACTTTTCAATATTTATATTCGGTGATATAATAAAGAATTAATAAAAATACTTTGGTCCGGATTGATAAAGTTAAGTCTACGTTTTTTTCTCTTTCTAAATTATGATATTTATTGAATGTTGGAACGAGACAACAATGTAGATTAACTAAACAATACTAAAAATCTTTATTAATGCAGTGCTTTTATGGTATCATTTACGACACAAAAATAAAAAGATAAATGAATATGATATTAAACTAAATAACTTTTACTATACACATTATATTTACTTCTATTATAGATGATCAATGAAAGGAAAACCTCTAACTACTTGTATGAATTACTATGATGAATATCACATTTTATAAATAAAATCATATCTTATTCACTTTTTGATAATAGAAATCCAAAAATTTAAAGCGCTATACAAATAAAACATGTCCCAAAATACACTATGCAGACTGATTTTATTAAGGGTCTTTTTTCACTGTGCTAATAATTAATACTAGGACTTACTAGTCTAGTCTTCTACTATATAAAAGTAAGTCGGGTTTTCCTTCCTGACGCTATAACTCCAGAACGCACCAACCGATTTCCACGGTTTTGCATTTGTTGGAAAAGTCTCGGGCTCCATGAGGTTTCAATATATATATCGATAGAAAATTCAGGAAAAATTTCCTTAAGTATCTATAAAATAAGTAGGAACAAAAAACTGCCACTTCACAAATCTTTTTGACAGGACGAAGTCTGTCAGGTCCGCTAGTAAGTCATAATTTATTATCTCATTAGTTATAATTAAATATATCCTATTAGATCTTGATAGATGTCCTTTACATAATAATACTAGCATAATAAACTAGATCTAATCGGAGCACGATACTGACAGTTGATAGGAATCAAGACTACATTAATTTATTTAAAATTCATATATCTTGTCACTAAATATTGAAGAGTTAGCATAATAATCTAGGAGAACTTATCTTGAGTTGAAATGAATCAATATTTAAATAATAATTGCCATGTATAAGGTGGGCATCTCTTGTCTAACAAATTTATATTTCCACCAACAGTTTTAACTTTTAAATGTAAACAAGTGTATTATTAACTTCCGTAAATTTTATCCAAATTGTCACAATTTTAACGTGTGTTCGTGTCAATCCACAACAAGTGCAGCGCGGCAAGTACACGAACTAATATGTTTATCAAATAACCGTGAGTGTAGAGTGCACTTTTTATATACTAATTACAAATTTTCTTTCTCACAACAACTATACTTAATTTTACAAAAGAAAAAGTAAGTAATTCACAATTGTAATTAGCTGTCAGGACAGACAGAATCATAAACTAAGCTTTCACCTGTCTCCAGATAAGTTTTCCAACTTCCACAACTCAAACCAAAAGTGTTAGTTATAAATAAATCACTATCCCAATTAGATAATATATTTATAAATTATATATTAATATGATTAGTATTAAATTGCTGTATTAATTATTATAAACTTGATTGCAATAATATTATTTATAAAAATAAATCTTAAATTTAACGAAATTAACTTTTAAACAAGTCAACTATTTTATTAAGGGTGTCTGTAGACATGCTATTGACTTAGATGTTTCCAAGCTGAACCAAACTGTGAAGTTTGTATAGAATAAGTAACAATGTTTCATTAACTATTCTATGCTGTGTCTTAGTCATATCCGTCTGTGATTTATTCAAGCGAGAAAAACCTGTATAGACTAATGTGTGGTGAACCTTGCATTGCCTCTTATAGCTAGTATAGGATCTTAAGTGGCATGTACGGCTCACTCTTTTCAATCAAGACAAGAAGTGATAGCATATCATTGTCTATGCTGAAGCAATATCTGTGAAAATGTACATTAGTTTTGAAGTGCTCTCACTTCTGTAGTCTTAAGAGTATAACAGTAATGTATTTTTGAGGATGAGCTATTAATATATACTTACATATGAAATTAAAACAATTGTTTACTGTTTTTTGAATTTATTATGTAACACAAGGTCATTGTCATTATTTCACCAGAGAAACGCCCTCTTCTAGACATAGGCATCCACCAAGGATCTTCACACCGATCGGTCTTGCACTGCTAGCATCTAGTGTTTTTCTGCAATATTCAACAAATCTGTCCAGCTTGTGGCAAGCTACGAGGGCTAGACCTAGTATAGTTAGTGTACTTACATCACCAATACTCAATTAAGAGTTGATAGAATCATACAAAAACTTTTTTTTTTATTATTTTGGAAAGCTTTTAGCTGTTTATTCACATATAAAAATAGTCACAGTGCAAAAAAAATTGAAAATTCCATTTCAAGTTATACTTGTAGTTTTCATTGATACATAAGTCTAATTAAGGCATTAATTTCTAATATGAAACTATATTATGCAGTCCATTTAACTCTCATTGTTAAATTTGTTACTCATATACATATTTTGAATTCATCATTATATACATTAAAGTTACAAGTGTTGGTTATGAATTGGTTAAGTGAACTTAATTGTTATAGAAACAAGAAACTTTTAAAAATTAAATGTATTAAAAAAATAATTGTTAGCTATCACTATCAGATTCTGAACTACTGCTAGTGTGATCACTGGCTTTTGCAGGCACAATTAAATGATTTCTATTAGTATTTACAAATATATCACTATCCACATAATTTTCAATTTTTTTATCATCATTGAACTCTTTTGGCCAGATATTATTTTCTTTATAAAATTTTATGGAGTCCTTATTCATAATTTTTACAATTTCTGCTCTGACTTTATCACCTTCAAGGATTGGTTCAACAAGAACAAAGTCTCCTCTTTTTACCCAGATGATCTTCCTGAATTTTGTGGGCATTGAAACAAGGTAAATTTCGCCATTTGGTGTAGTAACCTGAAAATATATTTTGCTTAATAGTTATTACCCTCACTTTAAATATAAGAAATTAAATAAAAACTGATTCTTTCTCATAAAAACAGGTGTCAGCAACGGTTGCAGTAAATTTTTTATGGGGCATTGATAATTCAAAATATATTTTATTTTTACTTTACTGAGCGTTGCTTATAGTTAATACTAAGAACATTTGTATATGATTTAAATAGGGTTCAAGTCGCATTGGAGCCTTTAGTATGAAGAACTTAATTTTTAACATTACATTGTTGCAACAAATACTACAATAACAAAAGTTAATATCATTTCCAACATCAAGAATTGTGAATAAAACTGATTTATTTATTTTATGCCTACACACTTAATCAAGTACTAAATCGTGAATTAAAAATATTACCTCGTGTAGGTTATTTCCTTTACTTTTAAGAATTTTCACAACGCTTTGATTCTCTTTCGGTAATTCATAATCGTCTCTAGCAGACTCATTCATCACATGTTTCCTTTTATTTACTTTAGACATTATTTCAACGTCAATATAGAAATTTATTTTCCGGCTGCAAGTAGTTCAAAATCAAAAGGGGATTTGATCCAATGCATGAACAAAACATATATAAATATTTGTAAAATATAAAAACAAATTTCATAAATGTCTTGAATTAAGTTTAGAGTTCAAATAAATATACAACTTTGCGGCTACATAATCCCGATCATACCAGATCACAGATAAGATCACACTTTCCCGCATTGGGTAATCTATGCTTTTCCGTATATAAAAACTACCATAAATTGAAAAGTACTCTGTGATCACACTGAAGCACAGACGTTCACAAACTAAATGCGTATCTCTTAGTAGTAGAGGTGTGTTAATCTGCTTAAGTTATATAATATAGCATAACTTTATGCTAAATTTAAATATCATGTTATTTTATCTGCTATAATTATAACACTTACTTTATACTATATTTGCTATTTAATTTTAATACCTACCTAAATTGACCAGTTTAATGTTGTATATTTACAACATTAAACTAGTCAATTTACGAACGAAGTGCACAAACCCGAGCACATGAAACTCCGAACGTCAATCCTCGCGATCGAATCTCGCATATTACTGGGGCTTAAACTAAAATATAGCAGAAAAATAACATCTTCATATAAATTGAATGTTATAAGTTATAACCTGATTTGCTTATTATAATCTAGTCATTATTGACAACTCAAAGTCTATCCAAATAAAGTTTTGGACACACGTAATTAATGGAAATAGAGTTCAATTTGGAATGACCGTCGTAGCGCCATCTTGCCAGTCCACGCTGGATTTGGTGTGATTTGGCAGTTCTTCTTAACTACACTAGATGTCGCTAAATCAAGCATTTGGTTTAATTTATTACTAGATATTTAACAGTAGCAGTAAAAGTTATAATTTTATATTAGGTGTTATCATTTAATTTTTAATACGTTATAATTTATTAGTTATATGTTATAACGAACACCTTGACTTAGTAGCCTGTTTTTTTTCCTCTCCGTCTTCCGTCTCCGGAGAGGAGACTGAGACTCCTCATGGATACCACAGCAAAGGCAAGTAGAGATGCGGTGATTATGTCGGACTCCTGGTGAATCGAGGCGGCTCGACCCAACAGACCTACCGACTAAACTCAGCCTGAGCCTTTGGTCCTAATGACCCTGCTGTCTTGAAGTGATAGAGAGCCGCACCTCAGAAGAGGTACGGTTAGCGCTGCCCCATGGAGAGACACACAGAAGACCTGCGTGAGTTGATTAGGGGGATCGCTTAGGACATATCGCGGTCTACGTATCCTCTGCCGATATTGACTGTTGCCTAATGATAGGCTCGCTGAAGGCGGTGTTGACGGGATAGTAGCCTGTGGAGCACAGATGAATATATACTATTAATGTGGAACTAACTAAAAGTATGTACTACCATACCATCACTGCTAATACTAATAACATTAATAAAGTTTATTGAAATCTGACTTTGTTAATCCCTATTTTTAATATCTCTAACTTATGATAATTATTAAAAGACGGAACGGACAACAACGTAGTTAACTAAACTTAAAAAATGTTTATTAATACGATAACGCACAGACTACTTAGAGATACGATAACGGTACGATAAATGTAAAGAAACCAAACCATAGCCTAATAGGAGGCATACGAAAATAACTTTTTTTTTTATTTTACCGGCCATGGCTGCAAAGTTCTTCAGCCGAGTTTCATCTCAATTTTCTAATTGAGGCGTCGTATACCGCAATTATATATTTCCGATTGTATTCATTATAAATTCATAAATATACATACAAGTTACTGAAATTTTCAGCAATTCGAAAAGTTGTCGGGTTACTTCTTTAAGTGTTGATTGCAATTTAGCAACTAAAACTAAACGATGCATAGCGTAGTTAGGACACTTCAGTACGATATGATACGCAAATAACATATGAAGTAAACTACAGAATAAAAAATACTCTCATCCTCATCAAACATGCAGCTCATTACTTTTTTAATGTTGTGAGATTAAACGGCAAAAGGATTCTGTATATGAAATCTGCAGGCCTATTGTGTAATTGACAAGTGAAAATTATTATCACTGTAAATAATTTAAAACACATTGCTGGATCATATCGTAATTTTGCCTTTAAAAAAAAGCAAAAAAATTTTCTATCACTTTTCGTGATAATCATTTTCACTTGTGCAAGCATTCTAGTTACCTACCAATTTGTTTACTAAATCTTTTATTTTAAATTTATTTTGCCTTATTGGCAAATCTAGTCGCTTTTGTAGTCGAAAAATTACTGGCCTAAACCAGAATCAATTCAATATTTTTGAATGATCTTAATGAACATTATTTTCTAGGTATTTAAATATTAAATTTTTAATTGCGTGCGTCAGCAGGAAATTAATTACATATTACTAACTATAAGACATTGCTTTATATATTTGCTATAAAATCTTATTTTTATTTTATTCTATTTTCTATACGAGTATATCAATCTTAGTTGTCAAATTTAGTTGATCGAGTATCATTTTCACACTGCAGTTTTGACATATTTTAGAAAGAAAGCGCCACCTGTGGTCTAATATGTAAAGTTATTTTTAAATTACGAGACAAAGTCTCCCATAGATTCTGTATATACCACATTAATAGAATCTTTAATTTAGATTCTATTTATTCATTTAAATATTTATACATACATACCTGAGGGTATATATATATGTAAATATATATACCCTAGCTACGAAGGATGTAATATGAGGACGTAAGATGTGAAGTCCTTTTGGCTGGGTTTAAAAAAAGTATATGAAAAGTAAACGTTAAACTAAACTGATTTGAAGTTTATTTAATATTGCACTTATTTAACACATCGAAGATATTTAGCGATTCCCCATTCGGTATGCCGTATCCCTTTTCCAAGCCATGTGGATTAGATGGAGTGGTGCAGCTCTGGTCGGACTCCTTTCTCAGCACCTGATCCACTTCAACAGAGGTAAAGAACGCCACAGACATTGGTAAATCATTGATCCCGACCCTGAAACGTTCATATCATAATAGATTGATTCTAAGAAAAAAACAAAAATACAAATGAAAATTTAAAACCGACACCTTCATATAAATGTAAAAAAAAGTGGGTTATATGTTTGTATTAACGACTCGTGAATCGTCGTTCAAAGTGTCCATCAAGACACCATCAAATTTTAATTTATTTCATAGTCAGGAATTTCTTAATCTGAATAATATTTTGTAACCTAAACACTTGACATTTACTTTTACACATTTATTAATTACACAAGCAATTTATATAGGGTAAAAAGTTTTTCACCAGTTCATTGTCTATGGTATCTGTCAACAGTAACATTACATGCCTTCAATAATTTAATCGTTCAAGGTGATCATGACGCCATTTTATTTTTATTGCACACACAGCTGTGCACCAGACTATAGTAGCTCTTATGTCGCTCGTAATAACAGCGAATTTTTCAGTCCTAATGTTTCGGATTTTTAAATACGAAAAATATATTATAATGTGGTAAATAAATATCTTATGCCTCTAATTACATGAGAATCAGTTCAGATGTTTTTATCGCAGTTTCCCACAGTAAAAGAATTATTTTAGCGTGGTAAAAATTACCCTTTATGCTTAGCCGGGTCTCAATCTATCTGCAGACGGAACTTTATCGAAACTATATAATAGTCTAATATTTTATTTAACTAAGACCTCTCGATAATTTAATTTCATAATAAACAAAAAAGCACCGTATTAGAATGGTGATTAGTAATGCTTTCCTCAAATGGCGAAACAAGGGGGGGCCGTCGATAGGCTAGTTACGGACCTTTGTGAACAGAACGCTCTTGTTAAAAGGTTGGTCATTTGCAGAGCCAACGCCGTTTCATATTTGTACTTTTCGGGCACCAGATACCTGACCTCGTCGTGAAAACTCAAACAGAATCTGAAAAAGAAACGGCAATATTGTTTATGCGAAATAGTTAGGGTAGGAAATTTAATTGCTCTAATTACAAAAAATCTTTTCTAGGAGTCAAAGATAGAACAAGATAGGTTTTTTGAACTGTATTGTTATATATAATACACAGATTTTGAGAAAACGTACAGGCAGATATAAAAAAAAACTTAAATATTATAAAAATGCTTAAACCTAGTATGCCGTCGGCAGCGAGACAAGACCCAAACAATTTAGGTCTACAGAGAGGAGTCTCCAGACAATACGAGCCATATCCATAAGCACTTTTTCTATATCCGGCTCTTGATAAATCCATCAAGCGAGAGCGTCTTATGATTTTGAAAGAGACTCTTCGCTATCAAGCTGTTCATAGATCAACAATGATCGTCAAATCAACATCCCACATGCCGGTTACCTCGTGTGCCAGGTCAAGGTGCTTACTGGCTTTGTCCTCAGCTTTCATGCTCGACAAGGCCGTATCAAATGGCAAATTCTTAATGGATGGATGATCCTGGTTAGTAAATTGTGTCTGTGCAAATACTCAACGTTCGTAAGATGCGAACATCTAAAAATAATATGCCTGAGCAGGAGAGGAAGGCTGAGAACCCTCACAAGGAGCACGAAACGTAGGCAAGGTTATAGGAGGTTATGTCGGACTCCTCGCGACCGACTAAACTCAGCCTGGCCCAGGCTCTAAGAACCATATAGGCAAATCGTGAGGGCCACCGCCCCTCAGGAGAGGGACGATGCAGCGCAAACCCATAAAAGGGGCCCAAAAGCGCTAGAAGAGGCGCGGGAAGCCCAAGTGGCGCCGGCCTTGTCATGAGGGAACCTAGTCATGGCGATGATGAAGGCTGCCGAACTAAGAGATCATGGGAGCATTTGAGAGTGCAGATGCTGCCTGCAAGGACAGAGGGTCCTGCGTTAATTGGTTGTCTTGGTCGACGAGGGCGCGACGAGGTCTACGATATCGATGACACGAGGGAATCCGGGACGGAAGCATGCTTGATATATATCCATGGTGCCGTCCGTCAGGATGTATTTTCTATAATTCTTCGTCATCATTACATCGTCTGCAATTGCACAGACAGAACCCTCGGTTTTCTTAAAGGATGACCTCTTTAGGGAAAAGCTTCGATGACGAAGCGCAACCAGTTATTATTAGGTCGCTTATATGACGCGTCTTTATAAGATAGGGTCCTTTATAAGGCATACGCAAGAATATAGATCCAACGCGTAGAGACCATTTTAAGCGAATTTTAATAAAAATGTGTGTCTACAACAAAACAGCTAAAGACCACCCTGTTAGATGCACAGAAACTATTGTCATTACCGCACAAAACATTTGTGGATTATTGGTAAAGAGAACCAGACTATGAAAGAGACTGGCCACCAGCCTTCTCAAAGCCTCCTGATTGACTCAAATATGGCAGGTGGAGACTCGCCGCTCATTAAATGGGCTAAAAAAGTAGGGCAATATTAGTGCGAAGGAATGTGAACGGCTAAGGGTGTAAAAAGGTGTGTCTGCGATAGCCATCGAGACGCCGTCGGCGTTACGACATCATTGCACTTCCACCCTTCGAGCATCAGCTCTTGCGACTCCATTCTGTTCAGCCGGCTGAGGCAAGACAAGAAGCGGGTGGCATTCGCCCCCCTAAAGCACAACGGTACTCTCGGTGACGCAACTCATTGACAGCTCGCCACGAGCTGCCCTGAGGGAGACTGACTGCACTGATGGGGCATTAATGGATGGGGGTTTTAAATGCCCATCAGCGGGCGGTGAAATGGAAATGGACTTCCGTACGCACCGTTATTGTTATTATATTAATGTTCATCATGTTCTCTAATTTCTCCTGATCATATTAATTAATTCAACCCGATTTTTTTTAAACTTACACAGTCTCACTTGTTTTATCGTAATGTACAGTTATTTTTTTAATATTCAAATATGACTTTATAGAAAGTTCTTTTAAAACGTCCAAATTTTTTTCTTCCTACCACCCATTCAGAACGTATTATTTAGCTGATAAGAAGAATGGGCGCAAGAAACTTATCAGCTTTATCAAAAGTAATAACAACATTTACGATAAATTATGTCGTTATCATACAATGTACATACATATGTGTTTACAATTTATACTGGAAAACAAATATTTACAATTTAGAATGTAATATCTTCAAATCAACACCAAGCATTGGCATCATTTAAATAATCATTGACTTTGTAATAGTCCTTACTCATTAGCGTCTTCCTAACATGTACCCTGAACTTATGAAAAGGCAATTCAGCTACACTATGTGGAATCTAGTTATAAAAAGGACATCATTCAGGCTTCATACAAATTGGGGCTATTTTTTTTTTAGCCGGCCAACAAAAAATAACTAAATTTTATCATAGGCATAATTATAATAAACATTTTGTATTATGACAGTAAAGCTCGAAACCTATTGGTTGAGATGATAATCAGTCTCAAAGTATTTATTTTATCACCTACAGCTTGCACCCGGCTTGCGGGGTGAGCTCGTGTTTCCAGGTAAACATTATTGTTAATGGTGTTGGTGTTCCAGGTAAATATTTACAACTCTCCTGGCCTTACAATAATATCTTCTAAATCTTTGGCAGCAATGTGTATCGTTGGCTCGTGCCTGGCAAACCCCATGTACCACACAATGCACACGACGCGTGAGCAGCAGCCAATGGTTCTTCGGCTAATGTTACATGTACAGTAACAGTGTTTTATAGCCTGTCGCCCTTCGAGAACCTATTTTGCTCACACTTGCAACTCGGCAGGTAAATGTACTTCTAACGTTTTCTCGCTCGCGTACCTTTTATGTCTCTTGCTCATACATGCAACTCGGCAGGTAAATGTATGTACTTATAACGTCTTCTCGCTCGCACACCATTAACAATAACTATTTAATATTTGTTTTACCTGGAAATCACGAGCTCACCACGCAAGTCGGCTGCAAGCCGTAGGTAATAAAATAAATACTTTGAGTCTGATTATCATGTTAACCAATAGGTTTCGAGCTTTACTGTCATAATACAAAATGTTTATTATTTTAAATTAAATTTTAGCCCATAAACGAGGGTGGCGGGCGCGTTGCATCGCCTGCTACCCAATCTCAGGGGATCGAGGGATGGAGTTCGCCGCCTGTGAGGGCGTCGTGCGATCCGTGGCCATGTATGGGGTCCCCGTGTGGTCGCGAGACTGCGCGAGGTCCCCCCGCTGCAGAGCTCTGCTACGGAGCCTGCAGCGGATAATGGCCATGCGGATCGTACGAGGCTACCGTACCATCTCGTACGAGGCGGCGACGGTTCTGGGACGCTCCCCCCATTCGACATCCTGGCCGACATGTACGCGGCGACGTATGCGTCGCGGCGTGTCGGCCGGGGAGCGATGGGGGAGCGCCCTGGAACCCGCGCACGAAGTGCCTAAGCGGGAGTGGCACGACGGGATTGTGGCGGCCTGGCGTGCGCAGCTCAAACCACGGATCTGCGCGCGCCAGCGGGCCGTCGGTGCCGTACTCCCGAACCTCGAAGCTTGGCTCCACGGGGAGGAGGAGGTCACCTACCGATTGACTCAGATACTCACCGGGCACGGCTGCTTCGGTGAGTATCTGTGTCGAATAGTACGGAAGGGATCGCACATTGCCACCATTGCGCATCCGACCTCGACTCGGCCCAGCACACGCTGGCGGAGTGCCCCGCGTGGGCCTCCGAGCGCCGAGTCTTGGTCGCAGAGATCGGGCGAGATCTGTCTCCGCCGGCATTGATTGCGGCAATGCTGGCGGACGAGGGAGGTTGGAGGACTGTGGCCTCCTTCTGTGAAGCAGTGATATTCCAGAAGGAGGCCGCGGAGCGGGGTCGGGAGATGGCCGATCCCGCTCGAAGGAGGCGGCGCCGGGCTCGGTAGCACAGCTGCGGCGCCGCCGCGGTCGCCGGCGGGCGCGAGGAAATCGCCACCGCTACGGCGACCGGGATTGACCACGTCCCTTCCGTGGCCGGGGGGCGTCGTCGTGGAGAGGAGACCGGGGAGGTAGTGTAGGCTCCCCCGAGGAGGGCTCCCCTGTATCGACAGGGGAGCGGAGGCTGGGGGTTCCCGGAAGTAGCTTGGTGTTCCTTGGGGCTCCCTACATGTCTGAGGAAGGCCATCCCTGAGGTTATTAGTGGGTAGGCCTCCCCCTTCTGGGGAGGAGAGTCCCACATAACCGCCGGCTCGCCACAGCCGGGGTATGCAATTTAATGCATTTTCCTCAGGGAGAAAAAAAAAAACCCATAAACGAGCCTCTAGTTTTTTGTAGCCTGTACGTTGGAACGGCAAGTTTATTTTTATTTCTTGTGTTTAAATTATGCATTTGAAAATTAATTCGGGGCGATATAGGAAATAATCGCTTATGTAGCGTTGGCCTCGCTGCGGAAGTTGAGAGAAACAGATCCTTTGCGTTTTCCAGAGTCATGTGTGGTACTAAACAAAATAAAAGCAAGCAAGAACATAGCGGTGACTCACCTAGCCGAGGGGGCGAGGTGCGCCATACAAGCCAACATTAGATGCAAGAAGTCGGCGGCTGCGCTTTGCACGGCCCAGTTAAGGCGCGTGCCGCCCCATCGTCCTTGAGCGTGTTCTAACGCGCGCGATAGCCGCCCACTTAGAAACGCTGTCGCTGGCGCTTCAGAATCTGCGAAATGTCGCGGTGATGTTCATCTGTTTAATAATACTGTTTCAATTAATAATAACATTTAGTCTGATTTGCATACATAAAATAAAGTCGTGTTAGTCGCGTCACTTTTTTAAGTAATAGTTTGTATGTGAAAGCGGTTTCAGCCGCCTATATAACACATTAAACCATGTATTATTTACGTTTTTCTTTTTTTTTTTTTTTATTGCTAAAGTTGACAAACAAGCAGGCTGCCCACCTGATGGTAAGTGGTAACAGTCGCCTATAGTACATGTGGTTCCCACGAGATTCGCAGCAAATCTGCAAACCTCATAAGAACCACAGTGTACGTTGCCAACTTGTGACATAAGATGTAAAGTCACAGTACCCAGTAATTTCACTGCCTATCTTACCCTTCACGCCGGAACACAGCAAAGCGAACCCTGCTGTTTGGCGGCGGAAATAGGTAAGACGGAGGTACCCATGCAGACGACCTGGTACAGAGTCTACCTCCTAGTACCTTTACCTTTCTTGTTATTAACCTACTAATATTATAAATACTAAAGTTTGTGAGTATGGATGTTTAGATAGATAGACAAAAGATTGTGAAAAAATGTTTGTTACTCTTTCACGTTGTACCTGAATGAAGTTTAATGAAACTTTACTATAAAATAGATAAAAAAAATTTACTAAAACATCTTCATCACACACAAATAAAGGAACACAAAGAAACTAAATAACATTTTCTTAAAACATAAAACCCAGTACAAACCAAGGGCTGTGTGTGCTGTAGAAGTGTAAAAGGGTCGTAGCTCAGTGATTAGAATTGCTCACAAAAGGATGTGAGCAAAGCACTGATATTCTGCGACAACCTAAGGGTTTTGTGTTTGTCAATAATTTTCGAAGATTTTACATACAATAAAACACTATAACATAGCTTATACATCAGAATCACACAGACTGCAATTATAAATTACAGTCTATGTGTTTATTATTTCTTCTTGTTCTCTTCTTTCGTTTATTATTAAAAAATAGCTACAAGAATACTTTTGGCCGAAGCCATAGATAAATAAAGAAAGGATAGACGGCCAACCCGTTGTATGAAACTTTATGGTTTTTAAAAACTGAAAATAGATGGCGTTTACTCTCATCATGATTTTTTTAAATAATATATATCAGAAATTTACGAAATATCGCATTAATAATATAACATTATATATTTCTTTTAATATTGGGAGTCTAATATTTTCCATTATTACTAGAGATTATTATTCTTTTATAAATACCTTTTGCTACAAGGTCTGTCACATACCTGCAATCTCCTCCAACTTGTTGAACATAAGGGATTCGGTGCCGCCAACCCATTGAGGTCTTTCAAACATGTCCTCGACCCGTTTCCCGCTCAGCTTGGCGAGCCTCATCGCTTGATAGCCCGTCATTTCCACCTATGGAAAGAAAACCCATATGTCTCGCCAAGAAATTTCAGTGCACAGCTTCGGGCAGGACTTTTGAACACGTGTCCATTACATATTTTAGGTAATACTTTAGGTAATAATATATTAGCTACCAATGATTTTCTATATGGAAAATATATATCTGACTATCAGAAAGAAAGGCGAATAAATAAGAACACGAGTTAACTGGAGCACTGATCTAATGCGACTGTTTTATACCGAAACTACAACATGCAAAAAAACTCTTTTATCTAAGTACAAAATAAAGGAACTACACAAATAAGTTAACCACACAGTATAATCATTGTATCCCTACAGATATCGACTTAGCTATTACCAGAGAAACTCTTTCCAAACCCTTGTACCATGACCACTGCAACGCGATATGACAAAGCGATTCAATAATCTTTTACATTCAAAATACAAACGATTAATCTCAAGATAGTGGATAATCGTGCGATAATTCTTCTTCATATCTTTTTTCATGGTTGCTGCATACTATATTATGGGGGTTGGGTGAACTTTTAAGTTTAGTTCAATACTTTTAATTTATTTAATCAAAATCGACAAAGACTTCGCAGACCACGACACGTCCTTAGCGATCCCCCCAATCAATTAACGCAGGACTTTCAAGACTTGCATTTGTGACATTTCATGTCATTCCATAGTGACATTAAACGATGATGAAAAGAAGTTAGTGTATTGAACTAGAATTTTTTTCGGGTTCTATTTTTTTTTCAGTTAGATCTGATGAACGAAGGTCACGACCGTGAGTTAGTCCTTAGTTTACTCTGAGGTATTTTAGGTAAATATCCAAACTTGTTTAAAATCCTACCTGTGTTACGTCGCTGTCTTGAATGAACCCTTCCATATATTTCTTCTTAAGTGCATAGACCCTGCGCCCTTTGGTCGTGGTGAACATCTTAGCAGCTTTGCTCTTCGCCTCCGATATCGTCATGGTTGGGTTGAACTGCTTGAGAAGGCGCTCGGCGAAATTTTGGCCGGCACCTTATAAGCAGTATAACCTAAGGACACTTGCTTGTGACATTCGCAATTCAAATACAAAGTTGCACTATCGAATCCATAAACTTTTTATGGTGGTTTACTCCACTTGGCCCGGCCGGTTAAGGCAAGGCCCCTACACACCACGGTCGACAGCGAGACGTGATCCACTACATCGAACCGGGACGCACAGGTTGCCCGACGGGGGTCCGAAGACCTAATCAGCATTCACGTCCTGTGGCCTCCGATCCCGCCGCGCCACGCCACCCGGAGGTAGCCGCTGGGACCCCGAAGGGCCCCACCCAAGCAGTACGGCGTACTGCGGCGAATGAATCGCCCGTCACGACACTATGAATGTGGCCGCCGGATTAAGTCCGGCCATCCCACGACCCAGGACGGGTCCGAAGAGCGACAGCTCCACCCCCTCTTAAGCAAGAAGGGGGACTTCGCCCCTTCGTCGTACAAAGCGGGCGGCCAAAAAAGGGTGGCGGGCGCGTTGCATCGCCTGCTGCCCAATCTCAGGGGATCGAGGGATGGAGTTCGCCGCCTGTACGAGGGCGTCGTGCGATCCGTGGCCATGTATGGGGCCCCCGTGTGGTCGCGAGACTGCGCGAGGTCCCCCCGCTGCAGAGCTCTGCTACGGAGCCTGCAGCGGATAATGGCCATACGGATCGTACGAAGCTACCGTACCATCTCGTACGAGGCGGCGACGGTTCTGGGATGCTCCCCCTCATTCGACATCCTGGCCGACATGTACGCGGCGACGTACGCGTCGCGGCGTGTCGGCTGGGGGAGCGATGGGGGCAGCGCCTCGGAACCTATGCACGAAGTGCCTAAGGGGAGTGGCACCGACGGATTGTGGCGGCCTGGCGTGCGCAGCTCAAACCACGGATCTGCGCGCGCCAGCGGGCCGTCGGTGCCGTACTCCCGCACCTCGAAGCTTGGCTCCACGGGAAGGAGGAGGTCACCTACCGATTGACCCAGATACTCACCAGGCACGGCTTCTTCGGTGAGTATCTGTGTCGAATAGGACGGGAGGGATCGACACATTGCCACCACTGCGCATCCGACCTCGACTCGGCCCAGCACACGCTGGCGGAGTGCCCCGCGTGGGCCTCCGAGCGCCGAGTCTTGGTCGCAGAGATCGGGCGAGATCTGTCTCCGCCGGCATTGATTGCGGCAATGCTGGCGAACGAGAAAGGTTGGAGGGCTGTGGCCTTCTTCTGTGAAGCAGTGATGCAACCTGAGAAAGACCACGCCCTCCCGTGGCCGGGGGGCGTCGTCGGTGGAGGAGATCGGGGGAGGTAGTGTAGCCTTCCCCAAGGAGGGCTCCCCTGTATCTGCAGGGGAGTAGAGGCTGGGGGTGCCCGGATGTCGCTTGGCGTTCCGGGGGCTCCCTACATGCCTGATGCCTGAAGAAGGCCATCCCTTTGTCTGTACCAAATTTCATCAAAATCGGTTGCGAGGTTTAAGCGGGAACGCGTAACAGACAGACAGAGTTACTTTCGCATTTATAACATTAGTTGGGATGAATTGTTCAGAATGACAGCGATTGTGTATACAGCACGTTGCGGTTGCGGTGTAGTGCATCGCTCACCGTATATGCGGGCGTAGTTGAGGACCTTGGCGTGGTCGCGCGAGATGGCGGCGGCGCGGGCCGTGAGCGAGTGCAGGTCGGAGCGGCGCGCCTTGTCGCCGGCCAGCACGGCCCAGCCGAAGGGCGAGCCGCCGCACAGCCCTATGGAGCTGTCGCCTAGCAACGCCGCTATCCACAGCTCCTGCGGAATATTTCGTCTCCAACTCTAAATATCATTTTGAAACTCTTCCGGTTTGTTCCGATTTCCGGTACCTTGGATCATTATTCCAAAACGATGGCGATATTGACCGTGCTGTAAAGAATAGAATAACTGCGGGATGGATGAAATGACGACAGGTCTCTGGAGTTGTATGCGACCCAAGACTGCCCCTTAAGCTTAAGGGGAAAGTTTATAAAGCAGTCGTTAGACCTGTCCTTATGTATGGATCTGAATGTTGGGCAACGAAAGCGAAGGACGAAAGGAAACTGCACGCTTCAGAGATGCGAATGTTGCGATGGATGTGTGGGGTTACAAGAATGGACAAGATCAAGAATGAGTATATAAGAGGAAGTTTGAAACTAGCGCCAGTGACTGAGAAGGTAAGGAGCAGTAGGTTAGCATGGTTTGGGCATGTAATGAGGAGGGATAAAAGCCATATAACAAGAAGAATGATGGATATGAATATAGATGGACCTAGGATGAGAGGTAGACCAAGAAAGTGATGGATTGAATGTGTGAATTCTGATATAAGAGTAAAGGAAGTCGCAACATCGACTTCCTTGCTGACGCGTGACAGAGCTGACGAGTGACAGAGGAGAATGGAAGAAGAAAACATGTTGTGCCGACCCTACTTAAGGTGGGAAAAGGGCAGGAAGAAGAAGGTGTTAAACCTTTGCTCGTAAAGCTGATGTAATTCCACCGGTTTTATATACGTAACTAGACTAGACGTCGCTTGCTTGCCGCGGGGGGGTAGTCCATCCTGACTGGGTTTGACAAAAATTGTGGTCTGTCGAAAATTGGTGCAAAAAGTCTTCTTTTTTGTCAAAAAGTAGTAACTTATATACAAAATTGTCTACGTTTGTAAATACACTAAGGAAGTTATGGCGTTTGTGGTCGCGTGTGTGCCTAACCTAACCTAACTTAACGGTCTGATCCTACATTTAAAAAAATAATGGCTGTCAGTTAAAAATTGGGGAAAAAATGTCTTCACTTATGTCACATGAAACTACAAAACCGTGTACGTAATAATATCAGTTTTTACGAAAATATTTTTTTATTTTTCGTAGATATTGATGTTTTTGTCCAAAACTACTACCCAATTATCTCCGCTAGTTTTTAAGGATTACATTAGTATTTGTTTTGGCTTGCTACCTTATACAGGACTAAAGTTATAAGAATTTGTTTGCATGGGGTACCCAATTGCGACTTGAAAAATAAAAAGAAATCATAATTACTAAAAAAATTATTTTGAATTTTTTTAATATGTTTTCTGTCGATAAAAAATAAGTCTAGTTTCACCCATTTTAATATGTGCACTTCGTCAAGAATCATGCTGTATATACAACAAAGAATACTTTTTTCGTGTCAATTTTTAAATTATAATGTCTACCCGTTTTAATTTTAGTATGTGCGTGTGTTATGGCCAATAAAAGTTAGTTTCTTTCCTTTTCTTTATTACTATTTTTAGCTCTGTTCGTGTTACCGAGAGAAACTACGAGCTTATGGTGAAAAAGGGCAAACCTGCGAGTCGACATCGGCGCCCACAAACTTGTATCCCGGCGGAGCTTGCACCATCGCGCGAAGTTCTGAGCCCACCCGCTCCTTGTGGGCGTTGCTCGCCGTCATCCACGTGGGCTCGCTGGCTCTGAGGACAACGTCTTCATCACAGCAATATCTGTTCCCACCGTGTAATACAAGCACTCACTATATTAGACCGATTAGACCTTTTTTTTTATTTATACCCCGGCTGCGGAGTGCCGACGGTTAAGTGGGGCTCTCCTCCCCAGAAGGGCGAGGCCTACCCACTAAAAACCTCAGCGAGGACCTTCCTCGGGGAAGGCTAAATACCTCCCTCGATGACGCCCTCCGGCCATTGGAGGTACATGGTTTCTCCCGGGTCGCCGTATCCGCGGACGCGACATACTCGCACCCACCGGCGACCCCGGAAACCGAGCCCGGCGCCGCCTCCTTCGAGCGAGATCGGCCATCTCCTGACCCCGCTCGGCGGTCTCCTTCTGGAGCATCACTGCTTCACAGAAGGACGACACAGCCCTACAACCTCCCTCGTCCACCAGCATTGCCGCAAGAGCGATTAGACCTAACTTAAGCACGCTGACCCGAATTGGTTGGACAACTGCTTGCATGTACACTATACTGATATTGGTGGCACATAGGGAACGCCTGACAATACCGTTCATGTATCAGTCAAATAAGCCGTGGCCACTTACACCCAGATGATAGGGGAGGAACTCATGTCGACGCTTCGTCCACGTTCCAAGGTTAAGTCTCAGAGCCTTTTTTTTGTTCTACATACCCTCTCTACATTCTTAGTGACACCAGATCTTGATAGCGCAACAAGGTCGTCAGTCTTGGATCGCCCAGTCTAGAAGCTGATCTCTCACTCTGAACGGTTTGATGGACCAAAGATATGATGGATGAGTCGGAAGGAAATAATTTTCTCGAAGACTCGACCTCAGCTAGTAATGCAATGGGGTGATAACCTGACGGATCATCAATTGAACGACCCTCTTCACGATGAACAGACGGGATAGCAGGCATTCCTTTCACGTCACTGGTAACTAATTCAACCGGGATCCCGTCCAGGCCTAGACTACCTCTTATCTTGCGACATGACGTCACCGTTTAATATACTACTTATAATAATGTATTACAGACAGGAAAAGACAACTATGGCAACGCCACGACAGCAAAACTCAAAATCCATGCAAAACAGTTTGTGACTCCTGGCCTTACCACTTATAGAGTATTTCTTATAATAATAAAGGTATTAATAATTAAAGTAAAAAAAGAAATAATGGAGCGAATCACTAACAGGGGTTTCAAAGTATCATTCGCGTGCGATTCGTTAATGTATAGAATTGATTCTTTATTGCGGATTCATTTCCATATATTTCATCTTAACTGTTCGACGGTTAACGTTTTTACCTTCGATATCTACCGAGAAAATAACTTCTGGTCGCGGATCCTATGGTTTCTAGTTTGAATTGTAATTTCAGGCACAGAATTCCCTACTACGAGGCAAATCTGATAAAACCACACCGAAATTCAAACAATAAGGAAACTCGCATCACCGACGAGAGCGTCAGTCCGCGATCGCCATCACAATGCTAGCGGTTCGCGAGTTTGTAGCTTACCTACATAATAGGAAAATCCGTGCCTGAACACTAACAAAAAGAAATTTAATGTCATAAATATTGTTTTGGTTACGAGCTTGTCCCATGAAAATCAAAACCGGGATCTTTAATGAGGCAAACATCTTGTTAGAACATTTCTGATAACTTATTTCCCAGTATCACACAGATCTACTCGCGTCACTGTTTCAAGTTTCATTTTTCAAGTATCACATTTTTTTATTATCGAGTACCTTACCTTCTAGTGAGAGTTCCACACACCACCACTTGCGGTACGATAGCGCCGTATTGTCTCGTGCGTCCGCGCAATTCTCCGGGCAGGAGATCCTCGGGCAACCAAACCACTTGCTGGCTCATTATACGCTCTCGATTATTGCGCCAGTAAGTCATCATGCGACCGAATGTCAGCACCTAACAAAGTTAGCTGTTAAGTGGTCTTAGAAATTGTCTATTACCTACAAATGTAACTGTATTAATAAACATAATTACCAGAGGTCGGAATTAGGTAAGTTATTTTTGTACTTTTTTTTCGGGGGCGGGGGGGGGGGGGGATTACGACCTTAAGCACCATGACACCGCGCTGGCAAGGCGCGGCCGTGTGTGGGGCTCTCCGGTCATAGAGGCCCGGCCTACCCACTAAAACCCCCCGAGTTCTCTGGGCCCATACGAGGCACATGGCGGGCCCCGGGAAGTTATTTATTTACTTGCATTGAAATGTTGATATCAATACGGACCTTCCCGGGATTTCTAATGGACAATCCCGTGTGGCCAACAATATTACAAATAAATAATAATAAAAACTTCAGAGATAGACAAATAAAACAAAGATAATTAACATTTATTGATAGTCTTAAGCAAATTCTCATATTTTATAATCAATATATTACAAAATCTAGTCCATTCCGTTAAGCGCGGAGTGCTCCGCATTTCCGCTATTGTATTCTTTTATTCTCACAAACTATGTTGTGCGAATTACAAATGTGGCAACATCGTACGTATTGGAATTTTGCAACTTTGAACATCAGATGTAAGTTTGGCAACATCGTAAATTTAAAATCCATATCAAAAAGACACTCATGAGTAAAGGTTATTATAAAGTAAGTGACTATCTAAATGATCACACTATTAGGGAATAGGGACACTATTCATAGAGCCATGTTTGGTAACAACATTATTTATAATATTGTATTATTTTTATATGTGTATGTAAACATACATACGACTGTAATCGTATTAGGTATGATTGTATCTTATACTATATTGTATTTTTATATTATATTACTAGCGGACCCGACAAACTTCGTCCTGTCAAAAAGATTTATAAAGTGGCAGTTTTTTTTATTCCTACTTATTTTACTTTGCTTACTTATTATAGTCAGGGCAAAAAAAAATTCTGTACAGGACTGTCACCCTGGTGGTAGGGCGTTGTGAATTAAAAATAATTCATTGCAAAAAAGGTCCAAATGAACTATTAGATTTTGTGACTATTCAAGTTTGGAACGTGACATTAAATTCTCCAAAGATGTATTTTGTGCACTCACACATTGTTACGATAGATATGAATGAGTTTCATACTTTATATAGCGTTAATAAAGCGCAAATTGACTCTTTGATGTTAGGAACACACCTACATTGCTTAGACAACAGTGAGTGCTTACAATAAGAACTTCAATACAATAACAATAAAGCTCAAATTGACTGTACGTTTTAGTTAGAAAACGATTGTATGGAAAAAAATGGTTGTTTTTAGGGGTTTTCCAATAATTATTGGAATTTTTGAAACCCGTAAAAACCATCCTTGAACTTCAACGACCATTTTAAAAGAAGAATTTGCCAAATTGGGCCAGGCGTTGTTGAGTTATGCGCTTACCAACACATTTTGCGATTTATTTTTATATATAAGATTATAATTATTAACATTGAAAAGAGGAGATAAAAAATAGACCTTCAGAGTTTCTTGCCTGTTTTTCTCGAGCTCTCCCGATTCCCGAACTTTAAAAAGTAAATAACTTTTAATTTAAAAATCACGGGTTTTTTTCTGCTCTTTAAAATTAATCTCGGGATTTGAGGTATATTCATTTCATTCTTTCGCTGTATGAAATAAATGTAAGTACATGAAAAACTCAACCTAATTCCGACCTCGAATAATTACAGATTTTATCCGTTCTGTGGTCGGACACGAATCCGTAACGAACATTCATCCACAGCCTAATGCAGAGACCACAGAACCAATTATCCGATCGATCTAATAAACGTTTTCTCGTTATTTCTCATTCCCTTCTCAGTCCCTGAAATTAATATTTCGCCGTATTGTAGAGAAACTTTACTAGAGGCATAACGTCATAGTATACGTTATAAAATCACATTTTAAAAAACCTTTATAACCCTTGTTATAAAAAAACCTTTTTATAACACAGAAGTATAAATCTTTCTTTACACTAATTATTTCTCAAATGGACGCACGTATTGATAGACAGAAATTGGATATATAATTAATGAGATTCATCGGATGCGGATATAAGAACTTCCTCGAATAAAATAGTCAAGTGAAAAAAACTTGTATGAAACGATCATAAAAATATTGATATGAGTAGTCTATAATATAGAACTGTAGATCCATAGTAGTTCAAATCCGGCTCGAAGGACCATGTAGCCTATAACATGTTAGGATTTCTGAAAAGGTTGAATCGTAATAATTAAAATAAAATTCGCGTTTAACACAAGAACAACTTCCATTCCACGTTCAAGTTTGTCCGAGATAGTATACAACGGGTTCTACCTTTTCGGCTTCGTTCCCCTGAGCTGTCAAGACGTTCTGACTGAACATGTCGAGGAAATCTTTGGCAAGAGGATTCCCCACTTTGTACTTGGGGCCGTCCTTGTGAGGTAGTCTTAAGAAGTGGCAACATCCTGTCAACATATTTTGTAGTTATTTATATGTACATGTTTGTCTGGTACATTCTACACGCATACACAAGCACAGATATTTGTTTAAGTTTGAATAGCACAGTTATCTGTGCCCGCGTTTCATTTCTGGGTGACGATTGAAAATTGGTGATCCTATCATCACCGACACATTACCACTGGAAGTTTCGTGTTATATACTTCATATTATATGTGTATGTTGTAGCTAATAAACTTATTATCTATCTATGTTCCGAATGAGCTTAAGGCGGTCATAAAGATATAGCATAGAATGAGGGAAAGCGTATATAGTACGATATTCTTTTTCACACGTATATATATGTGGAAGTTGGATAGACAATCAACACTAAACTAAATCCTACTTTTAAATGTAAAAATTTTAATACATATCGAATGAGACTTAAATCCCTATCATTATTTAATTTAATAGTATAATAGACCATAATTTACTCGAACTCCTGATAATAAATTGAATAATTGCACAGACCCTGAATTTGAACTCCAGACCAAACTCCCAAGCCATGGTATTGGTTAGCCTTCGCCTGCTCGTCGACCTTCTTTCTCGCGTAATATGCGCGTCTTCCAAAGTCCTCCTGTCATGAAATATATTATGATTTACCATACATTAGAATTAAGAATTAGCTAACATGTAAAACAATAAAAAAAATTAAAGTCGGATACAAACATGAAATATAAAGTATTTATTTTTTCTCTCAGGAGAGACTTACAATTCCTCACAAGGAGCACGAAGCGTACCCTGGATGCTACCGCAGCGGCAAGTGTTACGGTGGTTATATAGGAGTTCATATCAGCCTGAGCAGTCCGACCGGTATGATCTACTGACTAAACTCAGCCTTATGCTTAAGGTCTAAAAATTATATAGGCTAATCATAAGAGCGACCGCCCCCTCAAGAGATGGAGCGATGCAGCGTGGGCCCATGAATTGAAGAGCGCGAGAAGTCAAGGTGACGTCGGCTTATCATAAAGAGTTATATAAAGTATGGGTTATATGTTTTTTTTTTATGTACAGAGGTCAGTAATACAATGGATGAATAAAAAGTAGACCAAATATTTGAACAGTTTTAAATTATATATATGGTTTGAAAACTGACAAAAATTCTACTTATTTATAGTTCTATTACATTTTGGAAGCCTCTCGTTTTAGATAAGTGCATCAAATGTTTCAGCAGAAACAAAACGCATATTTCGTAGCTTCGTCTATTTTTAGAGTGATCGTTCATTATTTCTAATTATAACTTTAATTAGTTCATATAAAAAGTAAAGAATTTCTCTTTGTTAAATATTTACAAAACGCATTAAGTGTTTTATGTTGTTTGGTCTTTCGTGTCAAATGATGACATTGACGTATGACGTTTCTCTGACAAAGAGAGTAGAATAACCAAGTAGCACACTGACAGTGTGTGCTCGCACGTGTCGTCGGGAGCGCCGCAGTGGTGCCACTGCGGCGTTATTTACCATAGGGAACCATTTGCACAACCCTGATCAGCAGCCAGACCAATTGGAGGGGCGAAACATCGGACACACATAAAGTGTCGCTATGTGTATAAGCGCATTGTTGAGTTTGCGCGTTGAAAGTTTTTGTTGTTTAGTAGAAGTAAGAAGAAAATATTATAACCCAGTCACTATACAATTTTTACCGTCAAACAACATCCAATAACATCCTTGTTACAAAATAGTACATTACGATATTAGTGCGTTATGATGGTTATAACATGCGAGGCGGAATTTCAGCCCGAGCATGTTATAACCAATACGCACGTATATCGTACGACGTTTTTTTAAAACATTTGCGAGGAAACTGAAAAAAGAAGCATTTAAATAAACTCAATCTGTGAATGCACACTGTTGCTTTCCCGCCATTTTACTACTGACTGGCGCCGCGCGGCGATTAGTTCGAAATTTGAATAGCAACAGCGTGCGAAATGGAGAGTAATAATACTGTTATGGAATTTGTATGGACTATAACTTAACTATTTGCTTTGGTAACACACGCGTTTTTATGACCCGCCTTACATATTTAAAACCGGTTGTAGCGCGGACAGCGCCATCTGACGCGGTAGAGGGCACCCATGGCACCGACGCTGTGCGTTCCCGCGCAAACGACCGATCGGCCAGCGTTAGGCGCCGGCCAATCAGGCGTCCCGCTCGATACCGCGAATAGTAGGCGGCTATTGTCATTGGTGACAACCTTACGTTTTAAGTTTTTACATGTTGTCGCTCTGTTTTTAAGATTAAGGTTGGTTCCTACACCAACCTAACAAATGTATTTTTTTGAACTCTGTCTGTCTATTATTTTCCGTGGTCTTGACTACTGTGTGCATCACTAACTATTCTTGTCTAATTAATTTCTGTGTGTAAAAATAAATAAGTGCAATCTTAGAAGTGAGTGTTGCCTACGTTGTTTTCTTTAAAGTACAAAGCCCTGAGATAAAATCAAGATCTGAGCCGGCCTGCGCTAAACGGTGGAATTACCTCAGCTTTACTACCAATATACGGAACATTCCAAAAAACTCGTAATTGACACGTTTTCGTTTCTGATCAAATTGCCATCAATAATTTATAATACAAATCAATTACAAACCTCTTATACGTTCTCACCTCGACAGTCTTCGGTAACATATGAATGTCAGAATCAATGTCACTCTCTTTACAAAACGCCATAGGACACACTGCCAAAAGTTCTTCTAAGGGAAGCAGTGGCTCATTCTCCTCTTCCTTCTGCATCCTACTGAACGGCACAAGGAACCCCCAGCCTTCAGATTGGATGTAGTGAAGTGGATAGCCCTCCCAAGAGAGCCGAAGAAGTTTTGGAGTTATCTGTTTAATTTAGTAGATAAATTCCAACGTTCTAAGGTTTAAAATACACATTCAGTATTTCATTTCAAAACACGACATATGTATATAATAACAAAAAAAGAAGATTAAATCAACAAAATAATGATCTTTAGAACAAACAGTCATTTAAGTTCTTTTTAAATTTTAGTTTTCTAAACCTAAGTACTAAATGTATTACTATAAAATCATATGAACTTATAATATGTAAAATAAGACATTTACTTTTAAAGACGCTAAACAATTTTTTGGCCATTGTCCTCAAGATAGATTAAATATGGCCGTACCTGCATACTGGTGGTTATATTATGCGCTCCGGGCCTCCAGTCGGGATCTTTTCCTGGTTTGGTGCAAAGTTTTCTATACCATGCCGGATATCCAGCTAAGAAAGGCCTCTTAGCCGGTAAGGATTTGCCCATGTCGTACAAACGCTCAAATTTTTGGTACAATTCAGTTACATCTTTATTAACAACTTGTTCATCAAGTTTAATCTTAACACTTTCTATATATTCCTCGTTCAAAATATGACTTGATTCTACATTTACTGTCTTATGTTCAACATTTTCTGTAGTTACATCAGACTGTTGTTCCATTTCCGTTTTGGGTTTACTCTTTTTCAATTTCAGAGTCTGCGTCGACCAATCTTGATCCCACATCCACAGGTCCTTTTTGTACCTATCATTTGCCATTAACCGACACGCTTCATCGGCTTTCTGTGACAGCAACTGTCTAGATTCGAGTTTCAGGTCTTCGAAGACAGTCTCAGCTGAATCTATGTATTGAAGCCAATTTGAATTAACAGGTAGATATGCTGAACCTGTAAGCGATATTAAAGTCTTTACAATTCAAGAAATTCATTTAGACAGGTGTCATCCTCATAGTTCATCTGAAAATGTCAAAGTATTGACAGATAAACTATGACGATGACACCTGTCAAAATGGGCATTTTAGATTGTGATGAATTTAGTTGGCATCAAGTAGCAAGGGAAGTAGCCAATTTGAATTAACAGGTAGATATGTTGAACCTGTGAACGATATTAAAGTCTTCACAATTCAAGAAATCCATCGACACCTGTCAAAACAGGCATTTTAGATTGTGATGAATTTAGTTGGCATCAAGTAGCAAGGGAAGAGCCAATTTGAATTAACAGGTAGATATGCTGAACCTGTGAAAGATATTAAAGTCTTCACAAGTCAAGAAATCTATTTAGACAGGTGTCATCTTCATAGTTCATCTGAAAATATCAAAGTATTGACAGATAAACTATGACGTTGACACCTGTCAAAACAGGCATTTTAGATTGTGATGAATTTAGTTGGCATCAAGTAGAAAGGAAAGTGTGTTTGGATCGTAGCAAGTGCAAAACTGTGATCTCTGCCTACTGCCACGGGAAAGAGGCGAGAGTATATGTATGTATGTACGAGTATTAGTTTTAAGACTTTATAAACAGTCACTTCGTAAACGAAGCTGGGCTAGCGCCATCTTTTATCTAGCTTTAAAGAATACCAGTGTTGGTGACGTAGGTGTCACATGCATATACGAAATGGGGACAATTTTGAATATTAGTTGATATGTAGTTATAACTTCTTTTATCTTGTCACAAGAACCAAATAAATATTTTTGTTTACTCCTTCTCTAGTTAGTAGCAACGCTACACACGGTTGCGAAAGATTTGGTTTGGTTAAAACATTTGGTCAATATTGACTGATTTTGCTTCGAGGTAACCATTTTTAATTCTAATGTCCAGATTACCTAGTTCCAGCATTCCAGCCAAGGTTACGGGATGCGGGAAACGTTCTAGAAATAGGGGTAGAAGATTCTTCAGTATGTTGTGAGTGGCTACAACGTCGTTAGCGCAGTACGACATGAGAACTTGAAAATTATCTTGCACATCTTGCATGGTTCCTTCAACGAAGATGTCTCTTGTCGCCTTGTCGATCAGTGAACCACAGTATAGCTTGTGCACCTATGTAATGTTAGACACTTTTTTAAAAACTCGTTACACACAAAAACGTTATATCTGGCTGTCACATGAACTCATAGAAAGAAATCCAATAAGAATAAAGAAATCTAACAGTACAACGTTTAAAACTGGTCACATTTCGCATGTACACACTTTATCTTTTATTATTCCACGAATAATAAAAGAATTTATTAAAACACATCATACAGAAAATACAGAACAGTAAGAGATAGTATTACGTTGGAAATACAAAGAATCGAAGTGACAAATCACATCTTGTTCTTTTGCTGTCACTTTGCTTTGTTTCTATACCATTGATTTAAGGGCCATGGTTGTTAAGGCAGACTACATAACGGCTATAAATTAAATTTTCATACTTCACTCAGATTGTTGAGAGAGCTAATTTCGATCCAGTCGTCATCACTGGGATGGGGTTCTTTGTTCTTTGTCTTCAACACAGTTCTTTGATAACTAGTCACTCCACTCACACACGTGTGCATCGACATGGTGTCCATAAAACGGACTCCTGAAATCAAAGCCCAGCATTAAAACTAGGATGAACATTGCAGCACACAGTTGTTTACTTCTGCCAGATTTCTCCTCCTCAAGTATGTACAATACTCTTCTATTTAAGCCATAGGATGCTTATGATCAAAGCTAAGGCTGAGTTTAAAGACATCAGAATTAATAAAATGTTAGGATTCACATAAATAAAATAATGTGTTTGTGTATGGTTGTGTGTGTTCATGTAAATTGCACGAGCATGTATAGTGCAAGTTTGCTTATTGTAAAACCTTAAATGTGCATGCTTCACATTTAATAACTTTCAATAATTCACATAATTATATTGAATTTTATTGTAATCCTATTAATTGTCAAGCGGTTTCATAAGATGCAGTGAAATATAATTATTTGGCTGTAAGGAGTTCTACAAAACACCCAATAGCACACAACCCAACAATACTAACTAATAAATGAGGCTCTAGTGCTCACATGATGAGTGATTTAAGATAATATCCAATGTTCTACGTATGGAAAGCCTTAGGAGAAGTTGTTGTTCAGCAGTTGACTCTTAGTGAGTAATAGTGATATTGTTGGAGGATTCAAGTAAAAAGAATAATAATTTCTTATAGTAATCGTAGATAGTTTATAGCATTATATGTAAACAGCAGATTAATAAATCAAGAATGGATTATATAGAATTATTTATTAATTTTGACATACCAGTTTTATTCAGCCAATACTGTTCTTTAATTTTAGCTCTATCATAAGAAACATTATGCCCAATAATTATTCTTGGTCTGTCTAAGTTTTCACTAGGTTTATTACAAACACTTTCTAGTGGTATTAGATCATTATAATGGATACTTTCATAATATTTGTGTTGATCCCCATTTGCTAGAGGTTCATTAATCCAGGCATACCTACAAAGGGATATTATTATATTATATTTAAGATATTTTTGAAATATATAATAATAACAATAATGTTAACTAGAAATACATCCAATAATTGGTATTTGGTATTATATATGTAGTTTCTTACAGACTTGTAGTTAATTACTAATTCAAATCTGTAAATGTATTTAGTTCACCTACCTGAATCAACCTTATTAATTCATGTAGGTAAATATGTCATAAAAATTGTCATCCATTTCGCATGTTGGTTTTGTTACAAAGTACAATAAATCTAGTAATTAATGGACATATTTTATGTCCATTAAAACTCTAGTTCTAAAGCTAAGGTTAATTTGGCTCCATGTGGGTGTATCAAATGTGAATTTTACTAACATATACAACCATAATTACCATGCCTCGGGAGAAACTGCACAAGCTAATGTGGGCCTTTTGCCAGCAGACATTAAGACCTCTACATCCAAAATTAGAGCATTATCTGGTGGGTGGGGAATGGGTTCCGGTTTGTCACCAACATACTTGCACCACCCAGCTATTCGAGACCATTTCTGTTATAGAAAAAAATACTTTAACTAGAAAGGAATATGTTATTAAAATATGTTATTTTTATACATTGATATATGTACGTACATGCTAGAAACATCTTTTCCATGGTAGAGATCACAATTTTCCACTATAATCCAAACATACTTCCCTAGTTTCCTCCACTTTCATTAATACTTCCATGCAAACTCTTCTTTCAGGATATCTCCTATTTGAGTCAAATATGTCCAAAATTCATATTAGCCTTATAAATTTCTTTCGCCACTAGTCTTTCATCTATCCTATCTACATGTCCAAACCACTAATATCGAAGTATTTCCTGCATAACTTCTTTCACATCACACATATCACTTATCCAGCACTACTCCAGCTATTATACACAAAGCTTTCATTTCCATTATGTTAATCCTGCTTTTATGCCACACCCAGCATTTACAACCATAAATCAAAGTAGGGAACAGTATGCGGAGGTGAGGTAAACAGACTCTTTAAAATTTTGTTCTTCACTTGTAAAATATACAAAAAGTGAAACTAAATTAAAATGTTTAATTATACTTATATCAATTGCAGTATATTAACAAACAAGCAAAGGCTACATTGTTGGTATGTAAGCAATGTCAGAAATGCAATTATCACAAAGTCATATCAGATATGGCTAAGGACTCCTTATACTACACTTAGGTTGTTAGTTGTTGCTTCTCTTATCACAGCTTAATATGACTTAGGGTGATAGACCTTAGCCCACCACACTGGTCTAACATAGACTGGTTGACATCACATGCACTTTTGAGTTTTTCAGTGGAGTATTTGTGTTACTTTTCATCACTGGAGGATCACCATTAAATATCCATATTAAATTTGAATAAGGAAAAATGCATTGATAGAGCATTAAGCCTCGGTCGTCTGATATGCAGACCAGTGCCGACATCACAGTGGAAGCAATGGAAGGAACAAACGAAATATTGATTTGCTTACTCTTGGTTGCTTCGGTAACTGAGAGTTGGCTATAATGTTTAATAAAGCCCTGTAAGGTGCACTTTGTTCTTCACCAATGTTATAGAAGTGTTCAACTATGTCCTTTCCATTAAGTTGTGGCAGTTGCAACTTCACATCAGATATTTGAGACTGTTCCTTATAATTTATGCCATGTTTTAAGAGATCATCTTGACAACTGAAAGTATTAGGTAAAAATAAATTGAAATTCTGTATTTCTTTCTTTAGTTAAAATTATTTATTTGAAGAAAAAGTAATTATATAAATAGTTTGAGATAGTTTCACCTTTTAATTATATCATTACTTAGTGCAGCAGTATTTTGGTTCTGAAATAACTGTTGATAAAGGTTTTTAGATATCATTTGTATATTGACTTCATTTATTCGAAATTCACTTGAAATAGTTTTATTTTTAGTTTTAGATTTTTGGTTTTCATTTTTAAGGTTATCTTCTGATTTTAACTTTTTTCTTTTGACAATTATGACCTCACTAGATGGTAGTATATCACAATAGCATCTTTGATTATGAAACAAAAGTTTTCTTAATAAAAATCTTTCATTATTATACATCACTTATAATTATTTATTTTTTTCAAGGAAAACATGTATTGCTATTGCCGAGCACAGACGTTGCCGAATGTTGGTAAACATTGATTTGACAGTTGAAAATACAATGGGAAGGCAAATAATCTAGCCCATACATCTATCAACTTTCGTTGTTTTCCTTCTTACTAACCATGTCTTCCACATTACACTTAGACAACTAATCAAGTTAAACGATTAATATTATAAAATAGCTCTATAAGCCGCATTTAAACATACCTATAATCTAAACATTATATTTTTTGCTGCAAAAGGTAGTAAAAATATACAATGGACATAAAATTTTAACGTTTTAAGAAAAAAACAGTTCATTAACAAGCAGAGTTAGGTAATATACCAGCGGACCAAGGTTACACGAATATCACCGGCTTTTTTAAAGTTAGATCACAATCACATCCTCCTGCTAATAAAAATCAATAACGATATGATAAAATTGTATATCGCTCTGTATTGTCATGATAGATTTTTTCCTTATTTGACAATTATAGGTGAAATACTTTTCACTTTTGTTCTTTACTCTTAGCTCGTTTAGTGTTGACAATGTGGTTGAAGACGTAACACTTTGTTATATAAAATATTGCAAAAGTTTCGGTTTCCGCAAAAAGTATTGAAGCAGCCAATGCACGGTGTTCCAGCGATGCAGGAGACGCTTGCATAGAACTTTAAAGAACCTACCCTGCAACTGTTCTTTCCATATGGCCTTCCAGTCAACAGTACTGTTGCCAAAAAAGATAGAGTCTATCACATCCTTGTGATAAATCTATGAATATGACTTCTTTTCGATTTTGCCAGGAAATAATTACGGAGAACGTTGAACATTGAGAATGGTACTTGAGCATATTTTTCACATTCAGCTCCACGTCCAGCAATTAAACGCCTTGATTTTCTTGACGCTAATAGACAGGTAGCTTTTGAGCATCCTGATAAGGTGCCCCAGAAAAACTATCATAATGGACTGTTTCACCGCCTTCATTACCATACAAATATTATGAGAAATGTCCAGACACTGGTATATTTCATTTTCGTAAGACGTGCGATCAGCCAGTCCTTAAGAACACGACATTAGCATCTCGTGTCAGACTTATATCCACATGGCAAGCGCACATATACCTATCTCCAAGTCTACGCCGATGAAACCACAAAAATTTTTCGTTACTTTCAATATCTCCGTGTATTTTTAAGCACAGGCCGCAAGCAATTTGAGATCGGCCATGTAGTAGATATAAGAGAGTTGAGGCCCTCTTATATTCCTCTCAATCCTTATTCGGTCTTTTTTAGCAAACAGTTGCATAGCTGATAGATAACGATCTATAGTGCATTGCTCCACGGTGCACACGTGCAAGAGTTGGACTCTATTGTGGGTCTTTTACAACACTAGGATTAACTACAACGACGTCTGCGGAAAAAATTATTTATTGAGTCGATTATTATAATGATTATTCCGCATGATGTGAGACACTGTCTTTTATAGAGATGTTAATTTAACCCGTAGAGTAATTTAATTACAATGCATATTGGTTAATGCAGCAAAACTATAGCTATATAGATTATTGGTTTAAACATGTATGAAATACTTTGTTTCCAATTCGATCACCTGTCACGAACCACGTCTCTTAATTGATAGATGTAGCATGTGGTGGCTGCTAAATGTGCTATTATTAACGACTCATGAATGATATATAGGTTTATAATAAATTAATTTAATGAATTTTAGTTAACTAAGATTTGTATACTACCGGTCCCGCTTAAGTCGGCTGTAAACTTGATTAATATTACTTGAATTAGTGATTTACTTAATTAATCGATCGGCCCGAATGCACTTGTCAGAAACAAAGTTTCTTTTTCGGGGCGATGCGGTGCATGACGTATTTTTTGATAAATCGTAGATTCTAGGTAACGGGTTAATCGACTTACAGAAAATTAACGAAAGTTGATTGGTCAGTTAACATTTTAAAAATTGCATTTATAGGTATATTCACTTACTTAATTAACAATTAACTGACAATACAATTAATTCCCAGCTATGTAGAAACCACTTTGGAATCTAAATTAGAAAAAAAAATTGGAATCTGATATCCCAAATGTATAGTTTTAGATAAGAAAAAATAAAAGGCGAGTTCTTTTACGTTCAGTAAGGTTGCAATTTTTTTTTTCTGTAGTCATGTACTCGTAAATAGTTCACCCTCCAGAGCCTGCTTTTTATTTAATTTCGGATGTAATAATATATATACCCAGATAATTTTATTATGTCCACAGTATTGATTTTTAAAATTTCATATATACAAATATTTTTTTTCTTTAATTTTTTTAATTTCTGTCACTATTTTAGCAACTCATACCAGGTACAGTATTATTTAATATGGTCAATTTATGAAGTAGAGGTTTGAACACCTGTCTATGTCAGGTATTATCTTATTACAAAGCAATTCTTTTCAATTCAAAGGAAATTTTGTTATAATAATTATTAGCGATTTGTTTAAAATTTTGTTTGTATTTATATTTATGATAAATAAGTTGTACATATGCATATTTTCAAGTTTCTCATCATCAAACTGTTATACATATCAAACAGTTTGTTATAGTTAAAGATTACAAAAATGCAATGAGTGAACTGCTCATAAAATAACTGATCTAGTTTCACTTTGCTTATACATAAATTTATATAATTTGTACGGCTTAGATTAAATTTGCTGGGGATTTTGATTATTATTACTGCATTTAGCTTGTACATGGGAATTATGAAAAACATTATAGAAGAATAATATTATTTATTAGTTAGTCCAAATATTAAATACACAATACATTCATTACACAGTTAAAAATTAAATACAACAATGGCAATGAAGTGTAACTAGCAAAACAAATAAAGATAACATATCAGTGCAATCTAAATAAAGGGAATGTTCTGAAGAGTCACATTTTAATTAGTTCTTAACTGGTAATCTCCATTCTGGGTAATGTATCGGACCCAGGGCAATGCTTGGTACCCACTCTTTTCAATGATTTTAAGATATCTGACTTGAATGCCAGAGGTAGTGAAGTATGGGATCTCAAATTTTACTTGTATAGGAGGTTTTCCATCAATTTCCTCACATTCTACCGATGGCAATCCAAAGTGTGCCCGCATCAAATATTCTTTACCGCCTGGAAATGACTTAATTGACCATGTAATGGCATTTTGTTCTGGGGTGTATTTAACACTACCAATAGTCGTTTTAAACTTAGGCGAGTCTGCATCAGCTGGGACAGGTATAATAATTTCAACATTATTTGCTGTTGAACGACGTTTAAACTGTGACTTTGCTTTTATCATATATTCAACTCTAGAGTGAGCATGACGTTCTATAACAGACTCTATCCAAATTAAAGGCTTCACATGAGTGTTTAATCTATATGACATAAGTTCAAATTCTCCATCTGGTGGAATGAATGAAATTGTTCTGTCATTTTCAAACCTGGACAATCTAACACATTGATGGAACTTTACATCTTCTAGTTCAACTGATTTGGATTTTCCTCTTCCAGTGCTTTCAAAGAGAACTTTATCATTTAAGCCAAGACGTAACTCTGGCATTCCAGATAAATACACCCTCATTTTTATAGCACCAACAATTTCACTTCTTAAGACATTTCCATTAGAATTGGCTAACAAATTAACTGATTCAATTACATCGAGAAATACTTCATTTTTTCTATATTTGATGCCTTCTGATCTCCATGATACAGCATTTGTAACTGCCAGTGGTATTCTTGCTTGCATTTCAAGCTTATGACCTTCTTGAGTAATATACTCCTGGAGAATTTTACTATCAGTAGTCTGTGGGTATCCGAAATCAATCAGTTCATCTAATAGCTCATATATGACAACAAAGTTATCACGGATGCTCTCCTCTTCCAACTCTTTAAAGTACTCTGTCATGACTTCCACTATCTTATATAGAAACACAAAAACAAGAGCAATATTTGCATTTTTCTTAGTTGTAGACACAATATATAGATTATTTGTTTTAATATAGGCAAATGTACACTCACTGGTTTGCAATAGAGGTGTCAACATACCTTCTTCCTCTTTTTCCATAAGTAAGGGCATGAATTTATCTATCACACCTAAGTCTACATCTCCGCGATAGTTTCTTGATATGAGAACTTTTCCTTTAACATCTAGTATGTATATTGCTGAAGAGGACATTATGAAACTGAAAGGTAAAGACCTACACTAGTTTGTGATAAATGCGAGTGAGTTTATCTTGTTATTAATTCATTCCCTAAATTATAATTGTCAACTCCACCGTAACTCGTAAACTTTTGATTTTTTAAACAATATGTATCATTTTATCAAAAATTATCGAAAAACGTAGGCTAAAAGATAATAACGGTGACGTCATGTGACTTAGACTTGACAGTGTTGACGGTTGAACGGAGGACACGCTATTTCTGACACATGACATGACGGCTGCGTACCGTTTTAGACCAACAGACAGCACTGTTGACGCCGTGAGCGTCGGCAGTTATTCCTATTTGTGGTTGATGGCTAATAAAGCAGTCCACTCGATTTCATTTCAAAACATGTATATTGAACTCGATCGCCACCTATGTTAATTCTCAAACTATACCTAATGTACGTATTATTACTTTTCTTTTTTACATAGACACACATTTTATTTTTACTACATACATACATACATACACTCACGCCTTTTTCCCACGGGGGTAGGCAGAGATTAGTCCTTCCACTTGCTACGGTCCTTACATATCTCTTCGCTTCATCTACTTTCATAACATTCCTCATACATGCTCGACGATTGCGGGTACTTCTGACTGGCCTTTTTCGAGGACACTTTCGATTTGTTCGAAATATGTTCGCCTAGGTCTTCCTCGTCCCGTGTCTCCACTCACTCCAGCTTATATATGGTCACATGATAAATTGATTTATTATTATTATTATGTCAGTGAAGACATAACGTTGATGGAATTAATTGAAAAATAAGAGTGGAGATACAACTCAATATGAATTGCATTATCAATTATATGTCTGTAGTGACCTCACTACATATGTTATACTTTTTGTTGTAATTATTTTTCATCTCCATAATCTATTGTTTCATCTCTTATCTAATATTCCTCTATAATAAAAATTGTCATTCTCTGTCATGTCTGTCGCCTTTGTCACTAAATTCAGCTGTACATTTTTGAATTAATTTTTATATTTCGCTTGTTACCTCCATAATTACTAGATTACGTCTGGGTCACTGCTGTCACCCTATACATTTTAAAAAACTGAGAATTTTAAACTCCTCTATTTGTGAGTGTGGTCTAGGAGAAGCAGATGCTAATCATGTTTTCTTTGTTTGTACAAACTATGATCGAAGAACTTTCTTAGAATCATTAATTAAATATAAATATCCACTACCTACAAGTTATGTATCTATTTATGTATTTAAGATTTTTCAAAACCATTAACTTACTTAGTTCTTTTATAGTTCAGTAATAATATAACATTTAAGGTTGGCAGCTTTATTTTTTATTATACTGGGTGGCGCAAAAGTACTGGCACTAAAGAAAATACTTTTATTTTTTTTACATGACATTTTCTGTCATTCTGTTGTTGAAAATTGTGTAGTGAACAAATGTAAAATACACTGAAAATAAACATGGACCGTTTTACTCCCCAAGAACGTGGAATAATTGTGTCAATGTTCTTACGGAATAATTCATCAGTGATAAGAACACAACGTGAATTTCGTCGACGATTTCCCCACCGTCCGGCACCGATTGGTCGCACAATTCGACGCTTTGCCACACGCCTTGAAGCAACTGGCTCAACATTGGATAGACCTAAGTCTGGGAGACCAAGAACAGGCCGTTCAGCTGAAAATATCAATGCTGTGCGCGAAGATGTGGAAGAGTGTCCAGAAACATCAACGAGGCGACGTGCCACGCAATTGGGCATTTCCAGACGGACCCTGCAGCGTATTTTGGTGAAAGACTTAAAGATGTTCCCGTATAAAACTCAAATGACTCATCAGCTGCTGCCTGCTGACCACCGAGCTCGTCTAGATTACTGCCAGCGCGTCATAAACCTCAACCTTGAAGAGGATGATTTTCCTTCAAAATTGGTTATGAGTGACGAAGCGCATTTCCATCTCTCAGGGCATGTCAATAAGCAGAATACTCGGTTCTGGGGCACTGATAATCCGCGCATTATTCAAGAAACACCTCTACACCCACTAAAAGTTACTGTATGGTGTGGCATCTGTGTTGACAGAGTGATCGGACCCTATTTTTTCGAAGACGCTGGAGGCAATGCGATAACTGTCACTGGAGAACGCTACAGAACCATGTTACGTGAGTTTTTGATACCCAGTTTGGACGAATTGGGGCTGGAGCACATCTGGTTTCAACAAGACGGCGCTACGGCACACACAGCGCGCGACACTATGGACTTAGTGAGGGACGCTTTTCCAGGCCGAGTTATCTCTCGTTTTGGCGATTTGCCTTGGCCTGCAAGATCACCCGATTTGACCAGTCCAGACTTCTTTCTTTGGGGTTTTTTGAAATCTCGGGTGTATGTGAACAAGCCACAGACTCTCGCAGCTCTAAAAGAAAACATTCGTCAAGAAATAACGAACATATCGCAGGAAGTGTTACGGCAAGTTATGCAAAATGTCATAAATAGGGCTCAAATGTGTATCAACTCTGGAGGTCACCATTTAAAAGACATCATCTTTAAATCCTAATGGTACGAAATTTAATGGCACAAATATACATTTAAAAAAACCTAAATCTAGTTTTCTCATTTAGAAAAAATGTTATAGCTGAACCAAATAGGGTCTTTACTTTTGCGCCACCCAGTATTTCTCCATAGTTATAATAAATATAACAGTATAACGTAGTGTTGTTTCGCCTCAATTTTATTAATAGTTAGTAGTAGTTTAAGTAGTAACAGTATTTTTCCTTTTTCCAGGTTCGGATTGCCTATTTGAGCATATTCTTTATTGACTAACTTTTTTGGTATTTTCGTATTGATTATTGTAAATAGCTGACGTGACGCTGGCAAAATGTTTTTTTGTTAAAAAACCATTGCCATTAACAAAATTACTTACTTACTTTCGCTTGTTAATATTGTTGTATATATATTAAAACTGTAAATAGAAGAAATCGTATTTTTACCATATTGCATCTTCTATACTGGTGACCCCGCATTGCATCACGCCTGCAATTTCCATACAATAACGCATCATTGTTGGTAACTATGGAAGCACAACAAGAAAAAGTTATTTGGGCAGCGAAATTTATCGTGTTGGTGTGTGAATACCACCGTTCTGGCCAGAAGAACCTGCTGTATGGTTTGTTCAGGTAGAAGGTCAGTTTGTGATTTCGGGAATTACACAAGACATCACAAAATTTCACTACGTGGTAAGTCAGCTTGACCATAAGTACGCAGCAGAAAGCAAAGATTTAATCGTGTCACCGCCTGCTACTGATAAGTATGAAAAGCTAAAAGCGGAACTCATCAAGCGTCTCGCCACCTCTCAAGAGCGCAAAATCAAGCAACTACTGATGCATGAGGAGTTAGGTGATAGGAAACCCTCCCAGTTCTTGCGTCATCTACAGAGCTTAGCAGGTCAGACGGTCTCTGAAGAACTGTTACGCACCATTTGGTCAAGTCGCCTGCCAACAAATCTTCAGACCATCATCGCGACGCAGCAGGGCAATACCTTGGAAGCAGTTGCTGATCTGGCTGACCACGTACATGACATCGCAACTCCAAGTGGTGAACAGGTAGCAAGCGCTATGTCAACAGTCACCGCCTTCGACACCATGGCCAAACAGATTACGGAACTGTCAAAGCAGATTGAGGAACTAAGAATGAGCAGACATCAAGATAAGCGCACTCAGTATAGGCGCCGCAGCCAAGGACGTTTTCGATCGCAGCACCGCTCACACTCTCGATCTCTCTCGCGGCCAAGGGAACACCTGCGCTGCTGGTACCACGTACGTTTTGGCGACAACGCAAGAAAGTGTACATCACCCTGCAGTTACAAATCGGGAAACGAGAAGAGCAGCTGTTAGTGGCCGAAAGCAGCTGTCACTCTACCCCAGGCCGTTTGTTCATCTCTGACCGCAAGACCAAGGTTCAGTATCTCGTGGACACCGGGTCGGATTTGATCGTTTATATCCCCGTTCTCAAGTTAACAGGCTACGCACAAAGACGAGGTATGAACTTTTTGCTGCTAATGGCTCGTCGATAGCAACTTACGGGCACATCAATATGAACTTGGACCTGGGACTACGACGCGCATTCCAGTGGTCATTCGTGGTTGCAGACGTTTCAAAGCCTATCATTGGCGTTGACTTCTTGTCTTTTTATGGTCTTGTTGTCGACTGTCGTAACAAACGTTTGCTGGACAACGTCACATCTTTGTCGATATCTGCCACGTTCAACCGGACTGCAGATACAGTATCATCGGTCAAGACACTTTCCGGTACATCGACATACGACGTCATCCTCCGCGAATTTCCGGAAATTATAAGACCTCCAGGGCTTGACTGTGAAGGTCGGCATTCAACGGTCCATTATATTAAGACCACGGATGGTCCGCCTTTGCATTGCACTCCTCGCCGCCTAGCTCCAAAGAAGATGAAAATCGCTAGATCCGAATTCGAGGCTATGATTAACAGTGGAACAGCAAGAGTCCATGGTCTTCTCCACTACATCTCGTCCCGAAGAAGGACAGCAGCTGGCGACCTTGCGGAGACTACCAGATGCTCAACGCGCGCACCATACCGGACCGATATCCCATCCGGCACATCCACGATTTTTCACACAGTTTGGCTGGATGTACCATCTTTTCAACTCTCGACCTTCTGGAGGCGTATAATCAGATCCCTGTCCATCCACCTGATATTCAGAAAACTGCCATCACACCCCTTTCGGATTGTATGAATTTACCTACATGACGTTTCAGCGTTTCGTCGATGAAGTCACCAGGGGTCTAGATTTCGTCTACGCCTATTTAGATGATATCCTGATATTTTCGCGAGACCAGACCAGTCACCAGGGCCATTTACGTCAGGTGTTCTCCAGGCTTAAGGAATATGGCGTTATCATCAACCCTGCAAAATGCGTCTTTGGTATCTCGCAAGTGCAGTTTCAGTTTCGGTCCAAGACAGTCATATTTAGGCATTTGTCAAGGAGGAATTTTAAGCCCCCTTCTTTTCCTTTTATACATCCATAGAATTAATCTTATTCTTGGTTCTGATGTCCTTAATTTACAATTTTCCGATGATCTAGTTATCTATTCTATGGGTACTGACACTTCTCTAATAGTTAACAGAATTAACTTAGCTCTAGAAAAACTTACCAATTACTTTAATTATTTAAATTTAAGTATTAGTCCTGAAAAATCTAAAGTAGTAGTTTTTAACAAAAAGAACTTGTTCCTAATTAAGGTTATATACAATAATGTAGTATTGCCTGTTGATAATATAGTAACATTTTTAGGAGTTACTTTCACTAACAACCTCTCATGGAATAATTATATAAATATAGTATTGGGTCGTACTTCAAAGAGTCTAAATATTCTTAAAGCATTAGCTAAAACTTATTGGGGAGCTGATCCTAAAATTCTTCTTATGCTATATAAGTCCATAGTAAGAAGTCATTTTGAGTATGGCTTCTTATGTTATACTTCTAACAAAAAATGACTTGCAAAGCTAGACATTTTACAAAATAAATGCTTATGCATTACCACTGGTGCTATGCACACTACTCCTATTAACACCTTACAATTAGAGTGCACATACCTACCAACCTAACCTAACCTAACATACCTCCTTTATATATCCGGTTTAAATATTTAAAGTTTAGATTTCTTTTACAAACTTTTTCTATTAGATATCATCCTCTCATTAAAAAAAAATTACAAGACTTCCCTGAAATCACACAAATGGTTCAACAATACAATATATATAAAAGTGATTTTAACTGGAAATGTTACATTTGAGGATAAATATATTGACTTAAACATAATAATAATACCCGAATTAAAACAAAAAGAAGAAGTGTATGCTTTAATTGACAATTTTCCAGAATATAGTTGCATTTATACTGATGGTTCCAAAAACGAGAATAGTGTATCTTGTGCTTTTTACATACGTCGTCTCAAGTTTGGTTGTGGGTTTAGACTTCAAGACATGACCTCAATTTTCACAGCTGAATGTTTGGCTATCCTTACTGCTCTGGAATTTATATTTACTCAGATTGAATTTCATCCAATTGGCTGTAACAGATAGTATGAGTGTATTGTCGTGCTTACAACACATTAAATTTAATGCACAAGTAAATTACGTTATATATGAAATTAAAAGGTGTCTGCAATCTCTAGTAATCAAGCACAAAATGAATATTATTTTTATATGGACTCCATATCATATTTTAGTAGCTGAAATGAAGCAGTTGATTCTTTTGAGAAAACAATAAATATTCGCCATCAATATTCAAAATAATTTGTTCTCAATTCCATACTCAGATTTGCATAGCTTAACAAAGAAAGAAAATCATAGAAGACTGGCAAGACACTGTGATGATTACTTGTCAACAAATAAAGGCTTGTGGTACTCTGCTATTAACAAAGAAGTTGGTAAGTCTCACTGGTGTTAAATAATTTTTCAGAAATAGTCGACATTTTTATACGATTATCAATCTCAGAGTAAATAGAACTGGAGTAGGCATCAGTCTAATTTCTCGAACAAATTTTTCTGTCATATCTTGCGGGGGCGAGGTTACTACTACACTCTAAACCAGCACACATAAACAGAAAATTTTAACGTTTTTACAAATGCACACATGGACACATGACACACAATTTTGAAATTCACGCACACAAACCTTAAAAAAATACGTTGACGTTCTATTCGAACACAAAAATTAAAAGTGTGGGAAGTAACGAGACATCACCCAAAGAATGATATCGATAAATCGCTTTCGTTCAATGAATGAATGTTAACTTGGCGTTAATATTTCAACATAATTAAAATATCATGCTTCGACATTTAGTATGTAGTCAATATAAAATTGACAGATATCGAAGGTTAATAAAATGCAAACTTATACTCAGTAGTTTATTATAGTAAATTATAACATCTAATAATTTACCTAATTTTTGTGTCTTTTTAACTGCATATTTGTTATTTGGTAGGATATTAAGGTAAAAATACGAATTTTGTTGCATGAGAAGCTACAGAAGTCCTATTAAACCGGAAAATAAAATAAGTTTTATTGACACCAAGTTGCGAATACAACAAAAATTGTATATTTTTACATCAAAATTAGATACTGCAACACCGACATTGTTATAATAACATTAAAAATGCGTTTTCTAAAAAAAATATTTTATTGAAAAACACGTTTTGATACACACTATAAAAAATAATTGAGTTTTTTGACACGGGATTGACAGTTAGTTCTATTATTCCCATGTATGTCATTATAATAATTAAATTAGTTTAATCGTATTAAATACAGCTAAATATCAGATAGGGATCTTAAAAATACTTTAACAATCAACAATATCTCTTAAACGAAATTTTTTGATTTTTATCCTTAATATGTTAGCAATAATTTTGAGTAATTTTTTTTGCAGATTTATATTGGGTTATAATATTTTGTGAACTCCCATGCTCCGGTCACTGATGTAATTAATATTACATCATTAGGTAATTTTCGACTGCACCTTTTAGTGTATCATAATCCGAGACGTCATTATTAAACAATATTAAATAAAGCGTACTTATTTTCTGTTTACTTACTTTGTTTGTCAATTATATTTTATTATTCAATAAGATTTAAGCATAATATTTTTAATTAATGTCAATTATTCCATTCATTCATTCATTCCTATTTACTCGTAAAACCAAAATATCGATATAGTTGCATCCCTATTTCAAGTGTGAAAATCAATTAGGGCTGCTGATTAAAAAAGATAATATTTTTTAACTAAAATTTTTAAGATGATGTTGGCGCTAGTTTACAGATGCTTACCTTTTGAGCATGGCTCTTATATTTCCTTTAACAAAATTACACTCACAAAGTAAGTGTTACTATATTATTACTGCTATTTTTATAAACAAAAATAACATACAATGAGATTAACAGTGACAGATTGAGTAATTCGCGATAGAAAAAAAAAAACTATTGCAAATGTCCTCCTCATACATCTTTTTGATTTCTATATATAGAAACCGCTAATAGAAACAAAACTTGTTACTTAACTGTTATTCTATCAAGGCACCTTCACCATTTGGTATGTACAAAAAAGTGTATGTCTCGATAGAATAACAGCAGTGTGCTACTTGATTTATCATCTATACTTGATTTGAAGGGAAGTTTGAGTTTAGTTCATTTTTACATTATTGATTGTTTTAAGTAATGCACCTATATAAATACTTATAAAAATATTTAATTTAAATGGTATAATTGCTAGTACATCGTTATGTATAGATCAAAAAATAGTAAAATTGTGTATTATTGTAACAAGGCATCGGCAATTTAAGACAGCAGAGTACCAAATGATGCTGTTACTGATTAAATTAATACCTACCAGATTAGAAAATTCTTATATGAACTATACAAATTCTATATGTCAATGTCATAATTAATTGAAATATGATAATGTTCAACCCTAGCTCACGCACTCCCCACGAGACTATATGACGTCAGACCGCACTCCTCACGAGACTATATGACGTTAAATTGAATTTGCAGAATTGTAAAACATGAAATTATGAATTAAATAATCAATAAATCTTAAAAATAATACTTGCAAATGAAGGTGACACCATTCTTTTGCATACTTGACGTGTTAGACTTCTTTTTACACGAAAAAACAGCACAAATAGGCATTTTAGTGGGAGCTCTGTTCGCCGCGACATGCAGAATATTTGTGTGACAGCCCATAAGGCAGCTCAACTAGTTTTATATAACGTACAAGATTCCGAGTCTTATGCTTTGGCAGAGGGGAATGTTAGACAATGGCATCTCCTGTCTTGGTTACTTTGAGTTATCAATAGATTAAGATCCGGACATAGGAGATTTAATGCACATTTGTACAAAATGAAAATGGTTTCTTCAGCACGCTGTAATTACTGTTCCTATGAAGACCAAACTTTGGATCACCTTATAGTAAATTGCTCGTATCCAGATGTATATATACCGATATATCAGTTTTTGACTTCAATCTACTGTAATATATAGAAAAGAGAATTAAAATAAGATAAAAGAAGAAGAAACTAGAAGAAGTTGTGTATAGAAATAGAAGAATAAGACTATTCTTATTTAATTATTCTTATTTAAGTATAAGACTATTCCTATTTAGTTTTCTGTTTCACACTATTCTATTTCTATAAATAGAATGGTGTGAAACAGAAAATTAAATACTAATGACAAGGCAGCATGGTCCGAAGACCTTAGCCTTAAATCAACAAAAAACAAAAAATATTATTATCTGTGAAAGAATGAAGTTTCGTTTTTTCCTTTGGCGCTTAGCAGATTTAGCAATTAGCACAGTTTTTGGCAAATTGGCAACGAATATCATAGTGACAACAAATGGCAATGATTGGTAACAAAGCACTTGTATTCAAAAGTTTTTATTTTCCAAGAGATAGATATTTTGGATTGTTTTAAATAATTTAGCTATATTATTGTGATTATAATAAATAAAATCATGATCATTATTTTTATAATTGATTATAATTAGTTTGTTGTCAAAGAGCGGTTCATTTTAAGTGGAATCAGTTACTAATGTTAATTAAAATGATACCCGGGTATCGCTCGCAGCGAAGAAATCCTCTGGTTTACTTGGATATCAACATAGATGGTGAATATGGTACGTATATAAAAACTGAATTTAAAAGCTCACATTAAACATTAATGATTACTTATTAAATATATTACATTTCATTCACTTCATTTCTTTATCAAGCAGCAACCCCACAATTTATTGCTGCAAAGATGTACGATACTAACAAAATAAAAATACTTCCATTTTTAAATAAAATGCCACTAATTTAATATGATATGTGGTCATTTAAAATATTAACAACGGAGTTAACTTAATTTTACGAATAATATAAAATAAATCGCCTTAAGCATTTTATATAAAATATTTGATTTTGGGTGTTAGGTGTGGAAAAGAAAACACGTGAGTTTTGTCGCGCGTTTCGTATATTCAGGTAATTTGAAAATGATCTATTACTCACAGTTATAATTTTGCTATCTTTTAACAAAGTACCTTCAGAATTATTTTCAAAACATCACACATTTCATATCAAATTTATAAAAAAGTGCAAGTGATGTGGAACTGTTATTTAATCAAAGAATATAGGCATTTGAGAATTCACTACCTATCTATCTAACTCTGTAATAAAGACAACATTTCCATTCAGTTTTTTATGCAATATTTGCAATACAAATAACCTAATAAATAATATCTCCAAACATTCAGTGTTGGATAAATAATACAGTCAAATAATTGTGTTCAAACACAATTATTTCACTGTATTTTTTGAATGATGGTCATAAGTAGTGCTCGAAATAGGTAGTTTAATTTTATGTACTATAATATAAGACTATATTTTAATAATTTTTAGGACATATGTAAATTACATTTTATTTATTTCAGATTCCCAATTATTATATCATTTCATACACATACCACCATAATACTTAACTTTGCCAGTAATACTGTTACAAGGAATAATCATTTTTTTGCACATATTACTTTAATATATTTTTGTTATATATAAACTCTTTATTGAACACAATTAAATACCATTACAATAAAAATATTAGGAGGTACAAATTTGCACACGCTGGCTGTGCTGTTCTCTGCGGCGAGGTGGAATGGTAGGCTGTCGCCTCCTTTTGCGAGAACGTCATCTTGCAGAAGGAGGGAGCGGGAAAAGGATATCGAGGCCGCTCCTCTCCGCCCTGTACGGATAGGTAGGAGAAGGCGGGCACACGCAAGAGTGGTGCTCGCCTAATGACCCTACCGCGAGGCTGCATGCGCGTCTCGCTACCGCACACGCCATGGTGATGTCTCTCCGTTTGGGGACTGTCCAGGGTTCTCAGACAGTCCCCCCTTGGCGTTGGCTTGACTAGACATCCAAAAAGAAAGTTATAATTTGTGGTGATTTAAATAAAATATATATATAAAATGTTTCAAGCCCTTTCAATAAATTTAATTATATAATTTAAAAAAAAAAAAATGAATCATGCTTTTCATAAACTGACTCTTATTACACCTACTGCTGCAACTTGTTTATACAACATATTTTGTAACTTTATAACATAAGTTATTATACATTTTTACCATAGCACACACTTAACCTCTATAAAAACATTAATAAAAAAAAATAGGTGCAATAATCAGCAATGAGTACAGTTATTATTATACAGCCTACATTGTTGCTTTGTTGTTATACTGTAAGATTTAGTGCAGCACCTCACTAGAACAAGTCTGTATTGCAGGTGCCTAGTCCATTTATACAAGAAGAGACAGTAAATTGCATAACATGTTGCATATAATTTAAGTAGTTTTAAGAAATTCCTGTACTGATCTCCAATTGTTATATCGTATATATTTAAATAAAATACTACTATAATTTAGGCAGAATAAATAATAAAATGTGGAGAAATAAATAACTAAATGTAGGTGTTTATTTTATGTTTAAATTTGAAAGGTAAGGAGGGTTGTTGAATTCATTGATAGCTTATAGTTTCTTGGACTCTCACTAGATAGAAGACACTCGTGCAGCCAGTCTGCAATACCCGAATGCTATCAAAGTCTTTTGTAGTGACGGCTGTGCGTCTATGGAACAGACTACCGGTAAATATCCGCGAGAGCTCATCCGATACAGTGTTTAAAGTGAGGCTAAAGGAGCATTTATTGAAAGTTCCTAGGTAGTTAGGTAGCTAGGTAACTATATTTTTATATAAGTAGTATAAAATAATATCTTATGTACTTAATTTAGATTAGTTTTTATTTGATATTTGTATATTTAAGCATAATTATATATTATTAGTATTTATTTTATATAGTTTATGTACTCATGTATTTTTTTTTCTCTATCTCTCCCACGTAACAGTAAGTTTGTCTGGAAGAGATCCCTTTTAGGGATAAGCCCACCCATGTACACATCCAATCACTGCATATTTTTTTTTACTGTAATATCTTTTGTGCAATAAAGAATATATATAGATTCATATTTGCACTCGTATCCCTATATTGAGTCCTTGGCAAACAGACATAGTTACAAAAACCCACATAGTCATTGAATTGCGGATATTGCTCGTATTAAATACGACGTATTACTTAGTTTTGCTGCTGCTGAAAGCTAATACCTTAACTACTAACTAAATAATGGGTAAAAAAATATACAAAAAAAGGGTAAATAACAATAATTATGGAATTATTAATTGTCAGAGTGGCAAACATGAAATGATTTTTCAATTAAATTTGAATATTAACTATTAGTGTTAACAATTTTTAAAAGTTTTACACAAAGCAATATACTCCTTATATTGCTGCCTTAAATAATAATAATTATTAATATAATAATAAAAGTAGTTTTCCAGAACTTATTTTCAGTAATATGACTTGTCTCTGTGTACACTATGCATAGATGGTGGCTTCTTCTTTAATTGTCTTTTTATATCATATACAATAAAATTTTATATTTATTTTTCAGCTGGCCGTCTTATAATAGAACTGAGGAGCGATGTGGTACCCAAAACAGCTGAGAACTTTAGAGCTCTGTGCACCGGTGAGAAAGGCACCAACGAAGATGGAAAACCATTACATTACAAAGGCGTTAAGTTTCATAGAGGTGATTATAATTTGGTATATTTTACAATATGATTTCTTGATTTTGATCCGTTTTGACTTATAGAAACTATTTAGAGGCATTGTGCCAAACAAAAAATAGAAGTTGAATGGTTTAGGGTTATTGTGAGAAAACTTCTGTATAAAGAGACACGTATTTCGTTACAATTCTACAGATGTTTAATATCATGAATTTTTGTAAGAGGATGTATGTTAGTTTCTATTTATATTATTATTACTGCTACACATACGAGGGCTGCTACTTATGTATCCGGAATAGAAAAATTAAACAAACGTATATGGCTAAATATGGGTTTATTGTTTTTCAAAGTATTCTCCGCGATGATCGATACACTTTTGCATACGTTGAAACTAATTTTTATAGCATTTTTTCCACTCTGATTGCGGTATCTCTGAAACGTGCTATTTGAACGCGTCGACGGCATCTTCACGGGTCGAAAATCGTTGACTACGTAATTTATTATTTACATTTGGGAATAAATAGATATCATTAGCCAATTCTGCCATTGCCAAGTCTGGGCTATACGGTGGATGACCCATCAATTCTATTTTTTGCCTCTCCGAAAATGTATTTGTTTCGCGCGATGTGTGACAGCGCCATTGTCGTGGTGTAGAATGATTCTGCGTCGCTTGTTGTTTTTATGTATTTCTTCAAATACTTCCGGCAAATAAATGGTCGTGTACCACTCCGAATTGACCGTTTTACGATTCTCCAGTGGTATTGTAGCCACATGACCATTAATACCAAAAAAGCCGGCCACCATTTGCTTTAAAGTGCTTTTTGCACGAGTCATTTTCGTAGAGTTCGGCTCATTTTGAAACATCCAAACTGTAGATTGTTGCTTAGTTTCGGGATCGTACGCATAGATCCAAGATTCATCACCTGTGTAAATATTATAAACAAATTTGAGTCACCTCTGTTAATTTTTTTTAACATATTCTGGCACCATTCGGACGCGAGCTTCTTTTTGATGCTGAGTTAAGTTGTGCGGTATTCAACGCGAACAAATTTTTTTTTCGAACAAATGTTCATGTAGTATTTTATTAATGCTTGTCATACATATGCCCAGAGTAGCCTCTATCTCGCGATACGTAACATGACGGTCTTGCATAATTAGTTTTCGTACAGCTTCAATGTTTTGTGGCACAACGACAGATTTCGGGCGACCTTCCTTAACTTCGTCCGTGAAGCTTACTCCGTCCACGATTGAACTCACTAAAACCAGTGATACACAGTGGTTTTTGATGCGCTTCAACACCAAAAAGTTGAAGTTAATTGATTCTACGCACTGTTGTTGCGTTAACACGTCGAATCGTAATAAATATAGCACGAATATTTTCACGTGTGAGTTCCATCATTTCAGCGATATGACATTTAAACCCATCAGAAACAAAACACTAGCGTACATAAGAAAAAAAATAGCGCAGCTGTATGTTTAGGACTTATGAGTTTCGGACCGCGGAAAAGGAAATTTAAAAAAGTAATAAAAAAAAGATTTTGACATTACGTTTTTTCGGTACTTGACTGTCACTTCGGATTTTTTCACGGCATTTTTATTGAGTTTATTTTAAATATATTCTTTGGTTTATTTACGGCGGATTAAAATTGATCATTTACGGAAGTGTTAAATATACCATTGGACTAATATTTGCATATTACGGTTCGACGGGATTACAGGAAAAGTGGTCGGCCACGCGTTCTCCTATTTATACACTACAAGTATTGTAGTATATATATATATTTATAACCACATACGGTAGGGCACATTAGTACACACAAACACACTTTCAAGCCAAGCCAGAACTACGGACCGGTAAGCAATATTATTATATAATTAAATAATATAAGCAAATAACGGGCGTTCGGGAAAACGCAACATTTTTGGTAGCAGAGCGTGGTTTGCTTTTCGGTTACGGACCTGTTATTTTGTAAATTCTTTGATTTGTACTTATATGCGTAACAAATATATTTGACATCGTGTCAAACGGGTTTACATTAAATTTTTAATTTGGGGTTATATTAGGTATTGTTTTTTCTGTTTGTTTTGTATTTACTTTAATTATTAAAATGTCGGACGGTTACAACGAAATTCGTCGCATATTACAATGGTTGGTAAGCGCATTTTCTCTGGTGAGTAGACCAGACAGGGTTGAGGCCTTGAAAGAGCGGGCTTCAAATGCGAACAGATACATGGCGGACCTGGATCAAGCTTTACAAATGTGTTATGATAGGGCTGACATGAATCCAGACAATGAAACTTTGCAGGCAAGGTTGATTCAAGCTCAGGCAGACTACAAGCAATGCTTAGAATATTATGACAGCATTATTCAGGCGGTAAGGACACTGGATCTGGCCAGTAGTCCCACGGTTAAGGGTCAGTCAAGTAGTAATGCCTCAATTTATACTAGATTGCCGGATTTAAATTTGCCCAAGTATTCTGGTGGGTATGAAACTTGGATGTCATTTATTAACATTTTTGATTCTTTGGTACATTGTCGGATGGATATATCACTCTCACAAAAATTAAGTTATCTGTTGAGTTGTCTATCGGAGACGCTCACCAGGTTATTTCACATTTAACCATAACAGATAACAATTATGAGACTGCAAGGGCGCTATTGATGGGCAGATATCAAAATATTAGGTTAATTGCGGATGCCCATGTGGCAAAGATATTAAATTTGCCTTATTTAAGGAATATCATGTTTATAAGGGATGATTTTTTAAATCCATTAAAGGTGGCCTATAATTGTTTGGAGAAATTAAATTTACCAGTAACGGAGTGGTCATTCTTGTTGCTCCATATTGTATTGAATAAGTTACCCTCTGATTTAAAATTAAGATTTGAACAAAAATATGGAAGCGGAGATGAGGCAAGCCCGTTGCCTAAATTTATTGACCTTTTGACCTTCTTGGAGGAAGAAGCACGGATTGTTGACAATGTAGGCTCACCTCCTGCAACGGCTACCTCAGGGCCATCTGGGAGGCCTGTGTCCAGTCAGGGAAGACCTGTATTCAGTCAGGGTAGGATTAGGCCACCCACTCGGGGGACTAGGGTAGGTATGGCTACATCGGACCATACTATTAATAATAGGTTGCAATCCAAGCGGGTTGGTTGCACCTTTGTGGCATCATAGGCCATTTTATATCTAAATGCCAACATTTTATAAATTGTTCCCCTCAACAGCGGAGGCGTTTTGTGCAAAATCACAAGTTTTGTTATTTTTGTTTAGGGGATCATCTTGTTAATAGTTGTGCAGTGGCACGGCCATGTATTCATTGTAACGGCAAACATCACGGGATGTTATGCCTGAATAGGAATGGTGGAGTTAGGCCTGCAGCGGCACGGATTGGTTCTCCTTCAGGAGGGGGTCAAAGCGGACAAGTACGGACTTCACCTCCTCATTCTGGACGAGCGTCGCCTCGACGGGTGGACGTGCGCGCGACACCTCCATATACGGGTGGGGGTGGCTTTAGGCCTACTTCACAGGCATCTCCACATACGGGTGGGGGAGGCACCGGGCCTATGGTACAAGCACCCTATGCAGCGGGCATAGGGCATATTCAAGCGGACGAATCTCGTGACGTCACTGCGGAACAGTATGCGTCTGCGGCCTCGTATGCAGCGAGAGCGAGGGGTTTCTCACCACCACTCGCGGAACGGCCGCGATTGAGGAACACGCCGCCATCTTTCGGTCATCCGGTTGGTTACCGGACACCGGATGCCAGTTGGCACCTGACTCGGGCACCATTGGGGCGCTCGAGACCCCCTACATATAACCCTCTGGCGCTGTCGGCAGCCCAGGTTTTTAATCGGGTGAATGCTTCATTTCATAGTGACGTTCAAGAATAGGTAGTCGCCGCCGCCTCGCCAAATGCAACCTTTTTAAATACTATTTTATTGCCTACCGTTGCGGTAAGGATTTGTGATATTAACGGTTTTTATGTTAGAGCACGGGCTCTAGCGGACACGGGTTCGCAAGGTTGCATGATAACAGTTAATTTGGCGAGACGGTTAGGCCTATACATATTTAATAATAATATTTCGGTTCGTGGCATAGGTGATGTGCTCGTGTCACATGTTTATGGTCAATGTACCTTTAACATTGTTGGAGAATCGGTCTCTCAACCTGTTATTACAGTTACAGCACTAGTGTTGCATGATATTTTAGGAGAACATCCACAGGTGGAATTACCTTCGGAAATTTTGAACTCGGCTTCTCACCTGTCTTTGGCTGACAGAAAATTTTTAAATATTGGAAAAATTGATTTGTTGCTTGGTACTGATGTGCTTGGTCAATTATTGTGCACCGGACGCACTATAAATTTAAATAATAATGGCTTGGTTGCTATACCATCGCACTACGGATATATGATTATGGCCCAGCATATGATACGGTTTCTGATACGGTTTTTACGGGCGTTTCTCTTTCGGATTTAGTACAGCGTTTTTGGAGACAGAAGAGGTACCCACGGTTTCACGGAAGGACCCGCTCGACGAAGAATGCGAGCGCCATTTTATCGAAAATGTTTATCGGTTACCGAACGGTCGTTTCGTTACTCGGTTGCCCTTTGTGAGCATTCGCAAACCGCTGGGGCAGTCCTACCTCACTGCTGAGAAACGCCTGCTTTCTATGGAACGTCGCATGAAGCGAGATACAGAGTTTCGCGACAAATACATTGAGTTCATGCGGGAATATGTACAATTAGGTCACATGTCCCTGGCACGGAGGGACTACTCATCGGAAGAACACTATTTCATACCACATCACGCGGTTTTTAAATCGGATAGCGGTAAGATACGGGTCGTGTTTGACGGGTCGGCCCCTTCCTCTAACGGTGTTTCATTGAACCAAATCCTGCACTCGGGTGCTAAACTACATAAAGATATTTCGGATCTTATTTCGGCCTTTCGTAGACACCAGGTGGTCTTCGCGACGGATATACGCATGATGTTCCGGCAAACGGTGATTGATGAGGCTGATAGACGGTATCAGCTGATTCTTTGGCGCGAGGACCCGTCTCACCCATTACGCGTCTACGAACTGAACACAAACACGTACGGTTTGAAATCTAGCCCCTGGATGGCTATGCGGTGCTTGTTGGAACTCGCTCAACGGGAACGCGTTCGATTCCCTCGTGCGGCGGACGTCTTAGAGTCGGAAATTTTTGTCGATGACGTTATCACGGGTGGATCTTCGGAACAGGAGGCTTTAATTTTACGTAACGAGCTCATAGCGTTATTGGCAACGGCTGGCTATGAACTACGGAAATGGATTTCGAACAGTCCACGTCTCTTAGAAGGACTACCAGCGGATCACGTTCAAGATCCATTGTTATTTGAGAATCCGGACTCTCCTCGTTCAACATCGGTTTTAGGTGTTCAGTATTTACCGGTTCCTGACATCTTTTCCTTTCGGGTTTTAACAATAACGGAAAAGATATGGACTAAGCGGCTAGTCCTGTCTACGGTTGCTCGTATCTATGATCCTAACGGGTGGATCGCTCCTATAATATTTTGGGCTAAATGTTTTCTACAACGGTTATGGTTGGCTGAGCTTAAGTGGGATGAGACCCTACCTACTGAACTCTTAACGGACTGGCTCGCATTTATTGATCAGTTACCCACTATCGGAAGGGTTGTTATACCTCGTAAAATACTTCCACCGGGGAAGTATCATGCGTCACTTCACGGTTTCTGTGACGCCTCGGAATCGGGTTTCGCGGCAGTCGTATATCTTCGGACGATACAGCCAGATGGTTCAGTAGCGTTACATCTAATCACGGTGAAGAGCAAGGTGGCTCCTATACGCAACCGCCAAACCATACCCAAATTGGAGCTCTCGGGAGCTGCGTTACTTACTCGGTTATTGAATCATGTTTGTGATACACTCGGGAAGCACATTAACATAGGCAACGTTTATGCGTGGACTGACAGCCAAATTGTTTTGGCGTGGCTCCAGACCTCGGTACATAGGCTGGAAACATTTGTTGCGAATCGGGTTTCGCAAATTCAAAACTCGTCAGTGAATCTGAATTGGCGGCACGTACCCGGCGAGTTGAACCCCGCCGACGTGGCCTCTCGCGGCTGTTATGCCTCCTCGTTGGTGAGTCATAACCTTTGGTGGGGACCTGCTTGGTTGACGGCACCGGAGTCGTCATGGCCCCCTACGGTTTTAATCGGATCGGATCCGCTGCCCTGTGTGCGTGTCATGGCTGTGGAGAAAGAAATCGTCACAAACCCTCTTTTACTGCGGTTTAGCTCTCTTAATAAATTACTGGCCGTTACGGGATGGATGCGTCGGTTTATAACGAATACTCGCAAACCGGTTGTAAGAAATACATCTTTGTTTCTGACGGCAGGCGAACGGCGTGCTGCTCTCATGTTTTGGGTACGACGGGTACAATCGGAACGGTTTTCTGACGAGCTTAAATCGTTACGGACGACGGGTCGGTTAAAGGGTGCCGTACAGAAACTTAACTTATTCATTGATGGCGAGGGATTACTTCGTGTTGGCGGACGGCTGCGCAACTCGAAGCTGCCGTATTCGGCTAGGCATCCCCTTTTGCTGCCCAAGGACGGACCCTTGACGCAGTTGATAGTAAGTGATCGGCACATTACTAACTCGCATGCAGGTTGTACGGCACTGCTTGCTATTCTTCAGCGGAATTTTGGATACTATCGGCGCGACGGTGCGTCCGATCGGTTATATTTAAGTGTATACCTTGCTATCGGTTAAAGGCTAACACCATGCAGCCTATGATGGGTGACCTACCTAGCGATCGGGTTAGTGTCACCAGACCTTTTCACGGTGTCGGTACGGATTTCGCTGGTCCTTTTATTGTCAGGGCTTCTCACTTGCGGACCTCTAAGACTTACAAAGTTTATTTATGTGTATTTGTTTGTCTGTCAACGAAGGCAGTACATTTAGAAATAGTATCTTCGCTTAGTACGGAAGCGTTTATCGCGGCGTTCGGACGTTTTGTTTCACGGAGGGGGTTACCGAGTTTGGTACGGTCGGACTGCGGCACAAATTATCAGGGTGCTGACAGGTATCTTAAGGAGGTCCATGATTTTTTAACGAAACATAGTACGGACTTGGGACAAGCAATGGCTACTCAGGGCATTACGTGGAAGTTTGATCCTCCTGGATGTCCTCATTGGGGAGGCATCTTTGAGGCTGTCGTGAAGGTGGCTAAGACACATTTGAGACGTGTTATTGGGGAAACGGTTCTTACGTTCGAGGAACTTACTACGGTCTTTTACAGAGTGGAAGCAACTTTAAATTCACGGCCTTTATGCCCACTCTCTTCGGATCCCAACGATATGGAGGTTTTGACACCGGGTCATTTCCTCATCGGCCAGCCCCTTGCAGCTCTCCCTGAGTATCCCTTTGAGAATGTACCACTGAGTCGACTTTCTCGCTTTCAAATGCTGCAACAGATGTCACAAAATTTTAATAAACGGTTTTATTCGGAGTATTTGCACATGTTGCAGCAGCGGCTGAAATGGACAGATAAAACGGCTCCTGCACGGGTAGGGGATCTTGTCCTGATTAAGGATTCAAATCTTTCTCCTCTACGTTGGCGTAGAGGACGCATTTTGAAGCTTTATCCAGGCTCTGACGGTGTACCTCGGTTCGCAGAGGTCTCGATCGGCGACTCTGTGATGCGCCGTGCGGTGGCAACCCTGTCCCGTCTACCGGTAGACTAGCGAGATGAGGGTTGCTCATCTCGGGGTGGGGGATTGTTTAGGACTTATGAGTTTCGGACCGCGGAAAAGGAAATTTAAAAAAGTAATAAAAAAAAGATTTTGACATTACGTTTTTCGGTACTTGACTGTCACTTCGGATTTTTTCACGGCATTTTTATTGAGTTTATTTTAAATTATATTCTTTGGTTTATTTACGGCGGATTAATAATTGATCATTTACGGAAGTGTTAAATATACCATTGGACTAATATTTGCATATTACGGTTCGACGGGATTACAGGAAAAGTGGTCGGCCACGCGTTCTCCTATTTATACACTACAAGTATTGTAGTATATGATATATATTTATAACCACATACGGTAGGGCACATTAGTACACACAAACACACTTTCAAGCCAAGCCAGAACTACGGACCGGTAAGCAATATTATTATATAATTAAATAATATAAGCAAATAACGGGCGTTCGGGAAAACGCAACACTGTTATTTCAAAAAAGGAACGAATTTTAACCATGGAGGTCATATATTGCGTTTAAACTGTTGAAATCCCAGATTCCCGGATACTTAAGTAGCCCTGGTTATCTCCAAGATCTTTAATTTTAAATATATAAAAGTTTTTTAAAAGTTCTTATATTTAACATAGATATAAATAAAGGGACTAAAAAGAGAAATATAAGTTAAAATTGAAATTAAAATATTACACATATGTTTGACATATTTATTCATGGTATATGTGTAAACAAAAGCTTGGGCACTCCTTACAGAATAAGAGAAGAAAATGAATGAAAATAAAAATGATTAATTTTATTTTTGACATTTAATATTTTTTTCTTTTCAAGCCCTTTCCAGGTACCTCTACAATGTTTAATACCCACATTGTAGAGGTACCTGTGGAAACGGTAAATCGTCGTTTTGTACCGGTCGCCATAATGGTTTCCAAATTGCGGCAAATAAAAATTTTGTATTGTATTCCTCTTTTCAAGCTCTTTCATTTGATACCCATATTGTAGGGGTATAAGAGAATCGTGACTGTACCGAGTGTATGTTTGACGTTGTGTGTACGCAAGATTCCTGGAAAATAAAAGCTTTAAAAGAGTATATATATATTATTGTTATAGCTGTCCCTCAATTTATGGTGCAAGGTGGAGATATAATAAATGGAGATGGATCTGGCGGTGAAAGTATTTATGGCGCAACATTTGAAGACGAAAATTTTGAACTGCTGGTATTCATTTATTTAATCTTTCTCGTATAACGAATAAAAGGTGAACAAAAGGTGAACTTATACCAGAAGCATTCTCTACTAGTCTTAGTAAAAACTTTAAATACTAGCAATGCATACATAAGTAGATTTATATAATGAACTCGTCACTACACAACTATTATATTAGCTACAAACATATGGTTTTTTACTATTAGAAAGGTAATGTACATTAGAATAAGTTTTCACTTCTCTAAAAATTTATATAACTGTTTTATCAAAACAAGGAAGCAATTGCAAAAAAAAAAAAAAAATAAAGGGCTATAATTTCAAAACCTCGGTATCGATTATATTTTTCCTTTTGTTTTTATCCATAAAATAAAGTATAATTTGCCCCCTCTTCGTTTTTGCACTTTATTAAGAATCACTCTATAAAAAAGGCCAAACATCTGTAACACAAGTGAAATTAAACAAAGTGTATGTTTGTGTGCAAGTAAAAGAAAATGTGTAAAATAAGTATTATTATTATTAGTGCTCGGAATAGTTAGTTTAATTTTATGTACTTCCGATTTTGTGACATCAATAGTATGGATATGCCTGGGAACTTACTATTTACAGAAATTGGAATAATATTATATTGAACTTTCAAAATAGTATTTCATCTATTCATCATCAATTTTACAATAAAAGCGTAAAGAAAGTGTAAAGAAAGAAAAGAGCAAATAAAAACATAAAATTGTATTTTATTTTAGGCTTATCCATGTTAAGCTTACATTGATTACTTTAGTTAGTTGACAATTAATGACACGTTTTTCATCGTGTGTTTGAGCAAGCGAGCGAGCGAGCCTGGGAAAGATATTTTATACAACCTACAAATTGTTCCATTCTTGACGTTTGAGTATATGAGATTTCTATGTTTGTATGACTTTTTTTCTTTTTTTAAAAGGTCTATTCCACTTGTTCATTAACATGATAATTTTTAAAAAATTGTGTTTCCCAGCACTCTGCCGGCGTATTGAGTATGGCGAACAAAGGCAAACCGCATACCAACGGTTCCCAATTCTGCATCACTACAGTGGACTGTCCACAGCTCGATGGCACGAATGTTGTATTTGGCCAAGTTTTGGCTGGCCTAGCTATTGTGTGTGAGATGCAGGAGTCAAGTGAAGATGGGAAACCTAAAGTGGTATGTATTTTCGACTTATATTGGATATTATTTACCTATTTTGATTCATCAGCCAATTTTTATTATCTGCCAGTATCTTTTTGATCTAATGCATACATTTTATATTAAACTATACGAGAGTTCAAACCGCGCTCTCTTCTGAGGAGCGGTCGCTTTGCTTCCTAGGCATAAGGTCATCAGGAATAAGTTTCAAAGGTTGAGTTTAGATGTGCTCAATCGGCACGATACCAACATAATCTCAGCGGCACTTGGCTACGAGGGTATCCTGGTCACGTTTTGTTCTTCTTGTGAGGATTCTCAGCCTTTTTCTCCTGAGAGAAATAAAAACCCTCTGGTAAATTAATATCCAAATAAAAAATGTGCATTAATGAAAAAACAGCAACCACGAGATTTGATACAACACATTTTTTCATAAAGACGACGGCGTTTCGATCGCTGCCACTTCACACCTCTCTACACTCTTAGCCATTCACACCAATATTGGGGCCCATTTAGTGAGCAGCGAGTCACCACCTGCCATATTTAAATCAATTAGGAGGCTTTGAGAAGGGTAACTAGAGTCTCATCCATAGCCTAGTTTTCATTGAGTGAGTGAGGGTTCTTGCCCGCACGATGCGGGCCGACGCCGACGAGGTCGTGGAGTCCGACATAACTACCTGACTTAAAAAAATAAATACATTGTGAGGCTTCTTAAATGTTCTTACTTGTTTATTTGTAAATAGTTTATATTAAGCTGCGCACTGCTACGAACGGTTAGGAGGTGGGAATAATTGGAATAGGAAGTGGAGACAAATTTGGGGATCTTTCATAATCTTGTACTTGTATACAGTTAAAAGGATCTGCATTTTGTGTCGAAATAAAAATAATCTTCCGAAAATAAATATTATTACGTAAGTTTAAAGGCTAATGGCGTCTTTTGCCACCAGGAGTGCACAATCGCGGATTGTGGCGAGGTCTGCGGGCTGGAGGCCGAGTGGGGCCTGTGCAGCGCCTGCGACCGCCTGCCCGAGCACCCCGCCGACCTGCCGCACCTGCCCGCGCTCACGGTCTGATGCTCACTTGTTGCACTCATACATACATACATACATATACTTACACCTGCCCGAGCACCCCGCCGACCTGCCGCACCTGCCCGCGCTCACGGTCTGATGCTCACTTGTTGCACTCATACATACATACATACATATACTTACACCTGCCCGAGCACCCCGCCGACCTGCCGCACCTGCCCGCGCTCACGGTCTGATGCTCACTTGTTGCACTCATACATACATACATACATATACTTACACCTGCCCGAGCACCCCGCCGACCTGCCGCACCTGCCCGCGCTCACGGTCTGATGCTCACTTGTTGCACTCATACATACATACATACATACATATACTTACACCTGCCCGAGCACCCCGCCGACCTGCCGCACCTGCCCGCGCTCACGGTCTGATGCTCACTTGTTGCACTCATACATACATACATACATATACTTACACCTGCCCGAGCACCCCGCCGACCTGCCGCACCTTTATTTTGTTTCCCTGAGGAAAATGCATTAAATTGCATACCCCGGCTGTGGCGAGCCGGCGGTTGTGTGGGGCTCTCCTCCCCAGAAGGGGGAGGCCTACTTACTATAAACCTCAGGGATGGTCTTCCTCAGGCATGTAGGCAACCCCCGGGAACGCCAAGCGACATCCGGAAAACCCCAGCCTCCGCTACCCCGCCGATACAGGGGAACCATGGGTCTAGCCCAGTGATTCCCAAAGTGGTCTATATCGACCCCTAGGGGTCTATAACAACCTGCAAGGCGTCTATGTCAGCGAAAAAAAAATTTGGATCGCAACGTACACAGATAATATCTATTATAAAACATAGTTGTTTGTAAAAGTACTTACGAAGTAAAGAAATATAAACCTGGGGTCTACGCAAAACCAAAAAACAGTCTTTTAAAAGTATTGTTACTAACACATAAGCTGTAACAATATGACCTTACAATAAACTATTTATTTATATACCTAACCGATGAACACGTGTTTGATCCTTACTAATATTATAAATCGGAAAGTGAGTTTGTTTGTTCCGCTTTTACGCCCAAACTACTGAACCGATTGCTTTGAAATTTTGCAGACGTAAAGATAAAAGTCGGATTAAATATATTATTACGGATTAATATACTGCACAGATTTTCATGCTGTTTTCAGCAATAGATAGAGTGATTCTTGAGCAAGGTTTTGCGGTATTCATTATCTCGGAAACACGGATAGTCCCACGGGAAGCGCGATAAAACCTTCGCGGCATTAACCGACTTCCGCGCATATGTAGCCGTGGGCAAAAGCTATGACCCTTAACCCTCTATAAAGCCAATCCCGAAATCCACGCAGGCGAAGCCGCGGGCAGAAAGCTAGTATACTCATAAACTGGTACGTTGTAGGTAGAAGAACTGGTGTCCAACATGAAGATCACGAAGTTAAGCGGAAACAACTATTTCGGCCAAGGCCGTTACAAAGGTGCCGCAAGAAAGTACAGGAAGTGTCTGCGCTATATTGACTACGCAAGGGGTGAAATAGTCGCCCTTAAGAATGATACGCTGCAAGAAACGCGTAAGTGTACAATCTTATAGACTAACAGCTGATATTGATGAAATCATTAGATTTCGACAGGCAGATTATACCCACAGTTCGATTTTTAAATTGAATATGTTACCAAATGAACAATCGAGTGATCCATTAGATTTGTATAAGAATCAGTTTTATGATGATCGATCGATCGTCACTAATCGTGCTGTGTATGTCGGCGGTCGTGTGACAAAATAAAATATCAATAAGAATATGTTACCAAATGAACAATCGAGTGATCCATTAGATTTGTGTAAGAATCAGTTTTATGATGATCGATCGATCGTCACTAATCGTGCTGTGCATGTCGGCGGTCGTGTGACAAAATAAAATATCAATAAGAATATGTTACCAAATGAACAATCGAGTGATCCATTAGATTTGTGTAAGAATCAGTTTTATGATGATCGATCGATCGTCACTAATCGTGCTGTGTATGTCGTTTAGCACGGCGGGTGTGTGACAAAATATAATATCAAGTATACGGCGGGGTATGATATACCCGTAGACAAAACTGTCTGCAAGTTAACGTTGGTATTAGAATGTGGTCAAACCCACAAGTTACGTTTAGATAAATAAAATTAACATTATAAAAAATATTATATCAAATTTCAAAACTAAAAGTGGAAATTCTCAATACGCATCATAGTTGAAATCAGCTACTTGAAGGAAATCCCGTGTATAAAAAAAGAAAACACGAGATATTAAATAAACTCACTGAAACTTGAGTTATTATATAGAAAAACTGAAGGTACTTGAATGCAACATTACCTAGAAAAAAAGAAAAATAGTTAATATTTTTTGTTGTTATTTTGACCTAAATGAAGAATCGCTCTTTGCATGCATAGCATATGATGTAAGCGTCTATAGGCCATGATCATTTCTTCCTATCACTTATTTACTTTTTTAATAGGATTTTTAATAATATAGAGCTGACATTGAAGAACCAACTATACCCAGCTTAGTCTAAAATATATAATTTGTCTTAATCAAAATCTATATGTGCAAATGTAAGGTTCGAGCCTTTGACCGTAAAATTATTTTTTAAACTCTTTATGTTCATTTCGTATCATTACAAAATAAATTAAATCACTTTAAATAAGCTTGTGGAAGTTATATATAGTACGATACGGACCGCATGGACCTACACATAAAATTGGCACAAAATTAATTGTATAATTTACTGTAATTCACACCTATAAAAACAAATTCTTATTAATTTTTTTCGGGTGATAAAATATACTATAATAAATTGCAATCATCATTAATATGTAAGTGACATATAGATATTATTATATTAAACAATCAGACAAGTCAATCGATTGTTCTTTGTTATCTGCGTTCATTTATGTGTATTCAGGTTTTTATAATCAACATTACAATTATAGATCAACAGTTTGCATATAAATATAGTTCACGTATGCTGAGAGTAAAATTCGGACCGCATACTTGTCAATTTTATTTCAGTGATAAAGTAAATAACTGACTTTATCTAATCATATATTATCACACTATAAAAGTGAAAAAGTGAAAACCCTTAAATACATGTTTCTTCAAAAAAGAGCAGTCCGCGCTATTTATAATTTAAGAGCAAGGGATTCTCTTAGAGATTTATTTAGAGAGATTAATATAATGACTTTAGCGTCAGCGACTTTAGGTCAGTATATTTATGAAAATTGGATTTATGTGTACAAAAATTGTTACACATTTCATACTAATTTTCAAATGCATAATTTAAACACAAGAAATAAAAATAAACTTGCCGTTCCAACGTACAGGCTACAAACTAGAGGCTCGTTTATGGGCAAATGTATACATTTTTATAACAAGATTCCACATAGTGTAGCTGAATCGCCTTTTCATAAGTTAAGTTTAAAGTCAATGATTATCTAAACGATGCCAATGCTTCGTGTTGATTTGAAGATATTACATTCTAAATTGTAAATATTTGTTTTCCAGTATAAATTGTAAACACATATCGCTCATCCAAAAGAATATTGACATAATTACGTTTTTGCGATTTTTCAGGAGAGCGTTTTAAAAGTTTGACATCGAAAATATTGTGTATTTCCAATCATTCTATCGATATATTTTAATAGTTATGTTGTATTACTTTATTAACAATAATATTACATAAAAAGTTTGCGAGAAACCTCAAGATAATTATTAAAAAATACCAAATGAAACAAACCGGACGTACATTTATGACATTTTGTAATTTAAATATTACAATTATGACATTATACCAGGTTTGGATATGGGAATAAATCATGAATTTAAACTAAATAATTCTTAATTTGTTTTATTTTTATAATACATTTTATGAACTTGAAACGTAAACTTTTTCAAAAGCTTAACTAATTTTTTTTTATAAAAATCTTAACATAAGAAAACAAAAATAAACTGTTATTAAACAATTCTAAGTAAATAATAAATGACAGTGACTCTCTCTGTCGGAAAATGATGGAACAAAAATTCTTGGTAAAAAACCACAGATAAAACGTGCAAAACACGAAGTTATGGTATCAAAAACTCATTTTCGATTTTTTGGTAATTATGTCAATATTCTTTTGGATGAGCGATATGTATGTACATTGTATGACAACGACATAATTTATTGTAAATGTTGTTATTACTTTTGATAAAGCTGATAAGTTTCTTGCGCCCATTCTTCTTATCAGCTAAAAAATACGTCCTGAAGGAAGGTAGGAAAAAAAAAATATGGACGATTCAAAAGAGCTTTCTGTAAAGTCATATTTGAATAAAGTTGATTAATAATGATTAATAAATTTTAATAATGTTTCAGTGAGCGAAGTTGTAGCGAAACATAGACTGCATTGTTACTTGAACTTAGCGGCCACCTACATGAAGTTGGAAGACTATGCGTCCTGTGTTAAGTGCTGTTCTGAGGTGAGTGATACGACATCTTCAGTTTTTGTATTAGAAATTACATTTCCATTTTTCTCCCGCTTGGGGAGGCAGAAAATTCCCTTAGCATACACTATCCTAGGTTATATTCTTCTAGTAGTCGCAGTGTGATGTTATGTAGCCTAAAGCCTTCCTCGATAAATGGGCTATTCAATAAAAGAAGAATTTTTCAATTCGAACCAGGAGATTCAATAATAGAAGAATTTTTCAATTCGAACCAGGAGTTTCAGAGATTAGCGCGTTCAAACAAACAATCAAATATACAAACTCTTCAGCTTTATAATATTAGTATAGATTATTGAAAAAATGTCAGTTATGAGTGTAAGAATATAACATTTTAACCTTTGGCGGTAAATATTTGTTGCGAAATTTAATTTGTCCTTCACAGCATAAGCCTTTGATGGCACGTGCATTATCAAAGAGAAAATGTCAGACTCGGCACATCTTACAGTCTAGTGAAGTAGAAATAGTGAAAAGAAACGAAACTAGTTTTTTTTTGTAATTTTTATTCTATTTTGTATTATTGGTCCTGCTGGGTAAAAGTGGAAAAGTGCGACAAGTTGACTAATTTGTTATTCTGAATTTACAACTAGGCGGTTCATAAACTACAACTGTTAAAAATCGTCGACAAATTGTTAAATGTTCATTATCACTTATTATAAAACTAGCTTTCTGCCCGCGGCTTCGCCCGCGTTGATTTGGGGATTGGGTCTATAGAGGATTAAAGGCCGCAGCTACATATGCGCGGAAGTCGGTTTATGGCGCGAAGGTTTTATCGCGCTTCCCGTGGGACTATCCGTTTTTCCGAGATAAAAAAACCTTGCTTAAGAATCACTCTATCTATTGATGAAAACCGCATGAAATCTGTGCAGTAGTTTTTGAGCGAAGCCTTTATTGCGCATCCCGTGGGATCTGTCGTTTTTTCCGGGATAAAAAGTAGCCTAGTATTTAATCCGCACTTTTATCTTTACGTCTGCAAAATTTCAAAGCAATCGGTTCAGTAGTTACGGCGTGAAAGCGGAACAAACAAACAAACTCACTTTCCGATTTATAATATTAATAAGGATGTCGCTGTCTCATTCTTCTGGCATTGAACACCTGTTACGTTACGTTCATCCTAATAGACTGTATGTTTTGTTCAATCGATCGACTGTAACGAGAGTATTGGCCCAATCGGATTACTCGTATGACGTATGAGGTTAGAAGGTTAAAGTTCTCCTCTGGTCGTTCTTCACAGGTACTAGAGATAGACGAACGCAACGAAAAGGCTCTGTACCGACGCGGCCAAGCGAACTTCATCCTTAAGAACTACGACGCAGCGCTTTCGGACTTGAAGCATGCCGAACGGGTTTCTCCCGCCAATAAGGCAATTCAGAAGCTTCTAGAACAAGTACGCCAGTGCATCAAGAGCTACAACGACGTGCAAAAACAGCGGCTGTCAAAATTTTTTCGTGAGCAAACCGACGCAGAGACCATTGAGAAAAACCACGCGGACTGTGATGACTGAACTAAGACTGAAGGTAGCCATATACAAGTTTGGTGTGTGAACGATTTGAAACGCGCTACTGTAATGGGTGAGATAATGTTCCTAAAGCCATTTCGCTTATCATTTAGCCCCATATATTTCTCGTGATTCTTTTTTTATTTTAGAACGATCCAAAGCTCGAAATGTAGTGTTGGTTTATTGTCGTGTCCCAGTATTTTGTGAGAAACGTCTCGAATTTCTTTGCTCTGTTATAATGAATGACAAAATAAAGGTGATCTTGGTGATTGGTTACGTAAACGTTTGCTTTAATAGAGCACAATAGCTCATTCGTGCATTTGTTGATCACTCGAGTTTTACCCTCGTGCTAAATCAATCAGGGTAAAACTCGTTCGTCTATAATAGTACATTATGGTACAAGTGTGTAATGTTGGTGATTACCGCTGAGGCGCATTGAGGCCCGAGCCGCCAGCGAGGGTCTTAAGGAGCCGAGGACGGTAATCATCAATACACACGTGTATCATACAATGTTTTTCAACACACTTCTGAATGAAATAATACTTAAATAAAAACCATTTTCTTCATAAATTGTATTTGCAGATATCTTAATTAATAACTAACTAAATAACTTCAAAAGAGAAAACGAGACGAGTTGTGAAAAATGATTCGTAATGGCGGGAAAAAATAATCAGTTATCCTATGCGCGCGCATCGGCCATAGACTATTAAATTTCGTAATGGCGGGAAAAATTAACTAGTTTTCCTACGCGCGCGCATCGGCCATAGACTAAAAAATGAGGATTCTTTTTTTTGGGCTTCGCGGATAGCTTTTTAGCGCAAATGTAAGCGTAACTCAACCAATAATATTAAAAAAAAACTATTACTCACTCGTGAATAATAGTAATGAAAAAGTCACAGTTTGATTATAGGTGTCATTATGTGCCTAATTGCCATGGGATTAGATCCACTTTATGAGGAAGTGTGTTGAAAAGGTAATTATATTCGCACATGTCGGGGGTATGCATGTGTTTAAACACGCTGTTGAATAATTTTACTGAGTACTTACGGTATGTGACTTACAAACGCGCAAAAGCTTAACAAACTAAGTTTTGATAATGTTTTTACTCGAATGTTTGCATCTTCTGTGCTATAGTTTGTTACAATCCAGTCCAAAAATGTATAAAGAAAAGCCATGCATATTCTTCGTTGTCGAATGCGTTTTATAAACTGACGTGTTGATAACAATCTAATTTGCTCATTGTTTTGTTTTTGTAAATGTATACTATGATTTTTGTATTGTACAGTATGTCGTGCAATTATGTTATATTACCCATAGATATATTATATACTAACGCATAGATTGGCAATGGGATCGGCAAGGCGAGACCAAAAACCAAATCCGCTAGAGTGCGTGTAACGTACTAGTGTGCAAGACAAATAATGATGCACTTCCGTCAAAACATGACTATCGATAAATCTTGTGTAGTGTCGATAATAATTGTATGCAAAAAAATAAAAACACAGACAATTTGCTGAAACTCGATTAAAAAATAAAAATTATTATCTTACTATTATTTGCCACCAAACAGAACTAATTTGTTATAAAAGTGTCGCAAACTATCTTTTGATGTATTTTCCATCTTTGCTTGGTACTTTATTCTAATTATGAAATAAATTTCTATTATTGCTTTTATGAGCAAATATTTATGGTTAAATAGTACTGGCGACTCATACATATGATTGTCAAGTGCTTTAAAACGGTTTTTACAAGACACAAGGCAATCGTTTACGAACTTTTTAAATTTAAATTCGTTAATATTTTTTCCCTTAACATATTTACGGAAAACGCGTTCAGTTTGAATACCTACATCATAAACATCTTGCGAAGGATAAATGAGGCCGCCTATGTCCTTCATATATATAAGTGAACCTACTTTAATGTCACCATAGAGTACCGTTACACATTTCTCACATTTAATTTAAAAAAAAAATCGACCGTAAAAACAATATTAATATTAGGATGTAACATACAGGCATGAACAATGTAGGTATTGCACCAGATCGCAGCCTTACTCTCTGAGTGCCTCAATGAGAAAAGCAGTTCTGATCGAAATGCCGGCTGCATATTGTGGAGTATTTTTGTGGTACCCACTCTCTTTTATTAATCATTATAAGCCACTTTTGTCTAACATCATTATTTTGAGGAAATAATGATAATCGTAAAAATGTTATTACAGAACCCCAAACGCAAAAAATAGAAATTTATTAAAGATTTTAGTAATGCCAATAATTAGGCAGAATTTACAGCATACCTTAATTAGTCAAAAAATCAAAATCAAAATAATCTTTATTCAACATAGACCTTTACAGACACTTATTGTCGTCAAAACAAAAAAAAAAAGCTTAAAAAAAAACAAAAACCTTGTCCGTACCGTACGGATAAGGAAAAAAAAATATTGACTCTACACCTGTTCGGAAACTGGGAGAGCCTTCTCGAGAAGAACAGGCAAGAAACTCTGAAGGTCTATTTTTTATCTCCTCTTTTCAATGTTAATAATTATAATAATATAATATAAAAATACAATATAATATAAGATACAATCATACCTAATACGATTACAGTCGTATGTATGTTTACATACACATATAAAAATAATACAATATTATAAATAATGTTGTTACTAAACATGCCTCTATGAATAGTGAATTAGAAAAGCAACAGCCAGAACTTCTAAAAAAAACAATTTTTCTTATTAATTAATTTAATCTAAGGTACTACAATTAAAGATGTTTATTGCTCAGCGATTGATACAATAATTCATTCTGAGTAATATCCTGTGTATTATCCTTCAGGTAAGATGTCATTTTTAGGACCTGAGTTTTTCAGGGTACATCTATTACTTGTCGTTCGATAAATTATCAGGGCAATGAAAATCATACATATGCATAGCATTATAGAATATATGGGAGTAGTCGTATGGTACAAACTATTATCCAGATCCAAGGATTCTAATGATATCGGATGTTGCAGTGAAATTTTTGTATTAGCTTCATGAAGATCTTCCAGGTTAATGGAATGTAATTTTAATCCATAACTATATATGTTTTGGGTTACATTTTCAGGGAATTCAGGTAATTCCATAATTTTCATAACGTGTCCTTTGATATTATCCTGAATGTTTCTTATTGTAAACTCTGAAGTATTCAGCATGCAATTTACAGGAAGTGTAACTAGGAAGCTGCCGTGAAGTATTCTATGTTGCTCCTGTCTACATGATATGTGAACTTTGGTAGGTAAGGGTAGGTTGATGACGTAATTTTGATCGTCTACAGTCGGGTCAATTTAATAGGCCACATTTGACATTTGTTCATAGTGAGGTGACCTGCTTAAACACTCCGATTATGGTGAAAAAATCGATATTTACTTCAAACATATGTGAATCGAATACAGTTATTATGGAAAAGTACTTTTTTTATAAGATCCCTATCTTATAAAAAAAAGTACTTTTCCACAATAACTGTAATAGGCAAACGAGCAAATGGATTACTTGATGGTAAGTGATTATCGCTGCCGCAACAACAGATGTGTTGCCGGCCTTTTAAATGGGAATACGCTCTTTTTTTATAGGTACTGTATTAATATATTTTACGAGTTTAATTGCCTTAAAATTTTTTAATATCAATTATTTCTCTGTTTATTAAGTTATTATTGTTTTTTATTATGAAACAAAAGAATAACATGTTTTATTTTAATAAAAATTTGTCTATTAATTCATGGTGAATAATCCCTTCACAAATAATCATTGCATTCATTCGATTTTTTGAGGGACATCACTTACGTATAGACTTCACTAAACGCAACATTGTAACAACGGCCATTGTGCATTTCCAAACTAAAAAAATATTGAATATTTTATGTCCGCCATTACAAGGTTAGTTAGGAATTTTAATGAAATGTCAAATGTGGCCTATTAAATTGACCCGACTGTAGTTTTTTTAATGCAGCTTTTGTTAAGTTCACTGAGGTGAATTAACAGAGAGGACTAATTTGGTGTCTAAGAATGTAAATAAGATGCTGTATACATTCCTGACTATTTCGTACTCTATTTTGTATGTTTTCTTGGCAGAGGTACCAGGAATCTAACTTCGGACATTCTGTCTCAATGTACAAAGAACCTGTTCTCTGAATTGCTGTGTAAGGTAAGATAGATAGATTCTTTATTGCTCACAATAACAAAAGAAACATTAAACAACATACAGGTATTACATAAATTACATTGTGGGCAAAGGCGGTCTTATCGCTTAGAGCGATCTCTTCCAGACAACCTTTAGAGTGGAATTTTAAAGTATGGCAGTGTACCATCATTTATAACATTAAAAGTTTCAACATAGCACCAAATAAAATTTACCAGTAGTTAAACTTATATTTATATACACCTACATTAAATTATATACCTACATAAATAAATAATAGTAATAAATAAGAATATAATAAATATAAGGTAAATATAAAAAAACAAAAATATAAGGTAAATATAGAAAACAAATATTTGTCAACAAATTCTTGTTTGAAACCAAATGAGTACTTGCGCCGGAATCCAAGTGCCAGTCCGTTTGACTAAATCCTTTTGTGAGAAATACACTAAATGCATTTGTTTTTACTTTTTCTGTGTGCGGACATCGATTTTTAAAATGTCCAATCTGCTTGCACTTATAACAACGAATTATTTTATTTCTCGCTGATGCACCATTATTGCCGCCATCACTGACATTGACAGTTGACGGATTCGTTCTGCTTCCGTTCATTCCGCTGCCGCCGCCGCCATATTGTGAATGCCTGGCTTGGTTTTTATAACCGCCAATTTTATGAAAATGTTTTTTAGCAATAAATGCACCTTCCGTTTTCACATCTATACTCATATCCAACAATTTTGTTTTAATAGCGTCCGCGTTTATGTTGATGCCCGAATGTTCGATTGCCATTATCATTGGTTCGAACTTTTCCGGTAATCCCGCCAACATCAGTGATCCAATCCACTGGTCATTTATTTCGAAACCAGTACCTTTTAGTTTTTGCGCGGTCTCCATAAGATGGCTGACATAGCTGGTCATCGAATCGCAGTCATCTAGGCGTATACTAATGAGGTTTCTAAGCAATCTAATTCTACGTGAATATCCAGAGTCTTCGAACATATTCTTCAACGTTCGCCATAAATCGTACGTCGTCGTACATTGTTTGATGTGAACATATAAAGAAGCGTCGATTGTCAACACTAGCTTTGCTTTAGCCTTCATGTCCTCTGCTTTTTGAACCGATGTAGCCGTTTCTGCTAATGGCGCCTTGATGGCGTCCGCCATGCCCTCCAACACTAGCACATTTTCTGCCGCGAAGCACCAGTCGTCGTAATTCTCGCGACCCTTCAACTTCGGGATATTTGCTAAGTAGTTCGTCGACATTTTCATACTAACTGCACGGATAGATCACTCAAAACTTATTATTTGCGAGCGCTGGGCCCATAACCTAATAAAACGCTTTGATGGTTTTTAATCAACTGAACTGTTTATTTCACTCATTCATATGCATTCATTCCCTAAACAGAATACATTCACTCTTGTACAATACGTTCATTCCCACACTTGCTTAGGAATGACAACAGATAGCGCTGTTAGACATATATGCATTTTGTTACAATTATTTAACAAAATTTACACTTAAAATGCGTTATTAAATGAAAATATACGACATTTGTTTTGTTCATAATTTGACATAGGCCTATATTGGCCGATATCGTGTACGCGAATGGTTTCGTTTGTGCCATCTCGCTCTAACGTATGGGTATCCTATGTTATTGCTCTCTCGCATTGCCGATCTATGCGTTAGTATATAATATATCTATGATATTACCGCACACTTTATTACGTTTCGTATTTTGTTTACAGCTCCATTTGTGATTATAATGTAATGTTGTGTTTGTTTGTAAGTATTTGTGGCCAAATGGTTTGATAATTACACCATTACTGCGATAGTTGGATAACCCACTCGTAGCTGATTTTTTTTTTGAGGTGTTATGTTGATGATCGTGTAATTATTTCAGTTTATTCGACTGCACATTGACTTCATCTTTTTTATTTTTGTATTGGATTATTATTAGAGATCGGATAATCGGATGCATATTTACCTAAAGTTAGTTTAAGACAAAGTATGGAACTGTCTTTTTATTTTATTTCCATAAATATAAATCCCGGAATTCCGGTACTGTAGAACATTTTGGTAATGCAAAACTAGTCGGTAATATGAGCTTATAATATCCTATTTAAAATGGGGCGTAAATATTACCTCGGTTACTACAGTTTTAATCACTATCTATCACTATGGGTTGGTCTTTTCCCGGGATTTTTATTTAACAAAATGTATTTTAAAAAGCCGCTTCCATAATTTGTGAGCCAAAAATTAACTTTAGGTAAATATGCATCCGATTATCCGATCTCTAATTATTATAAATGTTAATTTGAAATTAACTGATATTTGTTAACATCAAATTTTATAATGAATTGTCTGTCTACCTATTTTTTTCAAATACTTGTAACATAACAAAATTAAGTTAATTTTATGTGTGTTCGATGACATGTGAAGTCAGGTGTATTAACTATGAAGTACTTCGAATTATTTGTATTATGAGATGTCTATAGTAATGTTACGCCGGTGGCTTAGTAAAACTATCCTTGTCACACAATACTCGAATATTCCCGTACTATCTTTCTCGAATATTCTGAGTTTGTCTATCTCTTTCTTAGATGTTTCCGCACTGTATCGCAAAACAATACTCTCTCCGGATATAAATTTGAGCCCGGCCTTGACCTGGTGAACACACGCACCGTCCCACATCTCCCGCAGCAGCCGGTAGACGCTTACGAGATTTTTCCCCTGGCCTCGCGGGACCACACGGGATATAAGGTGGACCCCATCTTCGAGGACCCCAGCCGGCAAAATGCACCCCGGGCAGTCATGATCCTTGGGGAGTCGGTACCGGCGGAGGTTCTCTAGGTGAGGACCATACCCCATCTCCCACCCGGATACGCCACAGTCACATGGTTGGTGCCCTACGCTACGGGCCAACGCCGCCCACGTGACCCCCCGGTACTGCCAATCCCCCCTCACGCCCGCTAAGCGGTGTCCTCTTGCTTTCGGTGGTCGAGGTTCTTCGCTGCCTCCTCCGCCGTAGTACCCGTCTTCGGGGCCGGCTCTGTGCCAGCGCCACCTAGCTCCGGCTTCTACGCTATGGGCTCTCCAAATTGTCAATGCCCTCCACTACCCGCTCCTGGCGTGCACAGAGTGGTTTGCGAACCAACGACCACCGGACGCCGGATGATCTACGGGTCACAGGGTTCTTGCGTAACGAGGGTTTGGTCACTATCTGCAGTGCCGTTACCAAGATAATCTTGCTCGTGTCAGCCCCTCAGCAACAGATCAGGATCGGAGGGATAGAGTTACTTGTCACGAACGTTGCCCGGGGCGGGGAGGTGCCGCCTCTGGTCCCCAGGGACGCTAGGGACCTAATAGTAGGGTGTCTCGACTGCCTGGTGGCTCACCCCGTCTCGTTAACCGACCTTATGAATAGGTGGGCTATAGCTGGCACCACCTCGCAGACAATCGACTGGGCGGAGATAGACACGTATGTAACGCTCCTGTCCAATAGGTACGTTAGACAAGAGGAGGTCGATGTCCGGGCCGGGGGAGACCGGAGGACAGCGTGGTTGCCCCCGGCCTTCAGGGCTCGCAGTTTCGGCACCGACACGCTCCCGCCTACACAGGCCTTCGACGGAGCCGACGAATTTGATGCGGGCAACGCTGCCACGGCGTTGGACCACATAGTTACGGATCGCCAAACAGCGGATGACTACTCTGTTCTGTGCTTGGTCAGTGGACTAATTACGCTGAACTAGCGACAGGAGTGCAGACAGGAGTGGGCCACTGTTGATCAGCCTGCCTACAATAGGGCCGCCGGGAGGTTGGGTGACTCCCTTCCCATAGATAATGTGGAGAGGGCTGCGTACCTCCGTAGGGCATTTAAAGAATACAAGGCTGCAGCGTGTTGTGCCGATGAAGTATTGGCTTCGACCGCCGTAGGCAACATCGGGTCATTCTGGAGCGTACTGGTCACAGATACGGGGGACGCCGCCGGAGATACGGTAGAAGAGGTGGGATATGACCTCGTTAACTCGGGGCCCTCTAAGGCGGGGTTGAGCTGGGTGGTTAATACCTACGAGTACCCTGGAGTGGGTTACACAGGGAAGAGGACTCCCGCCGGGCTGTGGCTTAGCGACCACTGCTCCGGGGCCTCCGCGTTCAAATTGTCAGGATCTGACGAGTTTATGCAAATGACGGGGATGGGGGAGTGGTGGGGGAACGATTATTTCCTCCAGCCCATCGTCCAACAAGCGGATGCGCCGCAGGTGGAGAGGGCGCTTATGCGCCTCGACCTTCTCGATGTGGGAGAGCGTGACGTGCTGTACGCTATATGTCCCGACGGCAGGATTGCCCCCGATTTTTCATATAGAGTGGACACATCGATTTTTCAAACTTTGACAGTTGAGCGGGGCTGGTCAGGAATACTCCCCGCTCCCACGGCACTGGATGGGCCACCACGCCCCTTCGGTTGGGGTATCACCGTCCGCAATCGGGACTGGTCGGTGCCTAATTTACGCGTTATTGCCTTAAGCCCTAGGGTAGCACAATGGCTTGAAACAACCCAGACGCTACCGTACCGCCGATAGTTTACAAAACGCCTGTACATGCGCCCGTGTATAAGGGCAGTGGCGCCCAGGCCATATATAAAAAGTACGGGCTGGGTAAGGCTGTGGGCAGGAGGAAGCCGTCTACCGCTCCGAGAGATGGCGCTACGGCCCTCGGGTTTGAGGAAGGTGAAGGAGATACTGCCGGAAAGGCGAAGGATTTTACGACCGCCTCGGGGAAACAGCCTACCCCGGAGGCAACAAAAGAAAAGGCTGCCCCATCAGCCGCGAAGACAGACGGCGGTGCTGCAGCTGTCAAGCCTCCCGTGAAGTCGGGACCCCCGGACGCGAACAAGGGCAAAACCTCCTCTGCCCCTACACAGAAGCCGGAGCTAGGTGGCGCTCACAGAGCCTGCCCCGAAGACGGGTACTATGGCGGAGGAGGCAGCGAAGAACCTCGACCACCGAAAGCAAGAGGACACCGCTTAGCGGGCGTGAGGGGGGATTGGCAGTACCGGGGGGTCACGTGGGCGGCGTTGGCCCGTAGCGTAGTGCACCAACCATGTGACTGTGGCGTATCCGGGTGGGAGATGGGGTATGGTCCTCACCTAGAGAATCTCCGCCGGTACCGACTCCCCAAGGATCATGACTGCCCGGGGTGCATTTTGCCGGCTGGGGTCCTCGAAGCTGGGGTCCACCTTATATCCCGTGTGGTCCCGCGAGGCCAGGGGAAAAATCTCGTAAGCGTCTACCGGCTGCTGCGGGAGATGTGGGACGGTGCGTGTGTACACCAGGTCAAGGCCGGGCTCAAATTTATATCCGGAGAGAGTATTGTTTCGCGATACAGTGCGAAAACATCTAAGAAGTGATATTGGAGAACTAAGAAGTGACTTTCAGTACTTTCAGTGAAGTGATTAGTGACTGTTAGTGTGCTAATTAATTAAAGTTCAGTGTTTTGGTAGACCGCCGTTTGATTTATTGACCCCAGCTCGTAACAGTAAGTTATCGGTTGTGTTATATGCATTTAGGAAATAGTTTTTAAATATGAAAGCGTTTTGATACATGTTTTAAATTTTAGATTTAAAAACTAGTGAACTGAACTGTAGTGGTATTAACAAAAATAGCTTGCAATGAAGAGTTCTCAGTGCTTTCTTTCATAAACATAGCAGACAAGGATTCTAAAAATAAAATGTCTGCGGTTTCAACTTACAATTAAAAAACATTAACACAAAGTATTGAGAACTAGTGAACATTAGAAAATTAACTTTACTTGGTCGTGGCCAGAGTATTGATTATTCTGACCAAATTATGTCTTCGCTTTTAAAGTAAGTAACATTGAGAGTGCGATTGCACATTACCACCCCGCCAATTAGATAACTAACTAAAATGATTTGTGAATAGTGTAATTAAATTCTTCCATGGTACTTTTAAGATATTGATATCAAAGAAATTTGATATCGGCATGTTACCACAAAATTTTTTGGTCGTCAACTTGGTACTTTGCCAGCCTTTCCAAATATGTATTTTTCTGTACATTATCCCAACACAAGACTAAGGTAAGATGACTTTAAAAATGAAAATTGTATTGTCTACTTATGATGGCCTTACGAGACAAAATTTTCAGAACGAATACATGCCATCGGTCGATTAGGACCGAGTCCCTATTAGGCCTGTAAAATACAATATGACAATATTTTTTAAGAATAGTCTGTAAGGTTTATTTCAGTTGTGAGGATTTCACGACACCTATTATGAAGATTTATATACTTGTATTTTTGTCTAGTTTTATTTTCCACTTTATACAATATGTAATACTTGTCACAATAAAAATAATGTTCGCAGATTTTTTTCGTCTGCTTCATATGTGTTCAAAAATTGTGTATTGACTGTTGGGTGTGTGGGGCCAGCATGTTTGTATATATTTATAAAGATAAGATGTTTGAAATAATAATGAAGTGAATCACATTTTTTAGGTATTATTGTTTTGTATTTCATTCCACGCTCAATGTATTGATGCTCTCCATGTAATATGGTTACTATCTTCCGATGGATGTAAAACAATCCAAGTTTAGCCACTAAGTTAAGTGTACTGTAATGATGTTTTGTTGTTATCGGGGTTCGACAAAACGTAAATCTTGAAATCCGTGTTTGTTTACCGGAGGCAGACTAGAGAAGGGTTGTCTGCTTGGGTATCTTACTCTTTTCTACCTCAAAGTAGTGTAAGGCAGTGAAATTACTGGCCTCTGTGAATTTATATGTCTGAAGTTGGTAATGAACAACTAACACTGTGGTTCGTGTACGGGTTCCATATTGCTGCCAATGTTACAAAAATTGTATATATTTTTGTTGATTTGGTCGACGGATATAATAATATGTTTTTTTCTTTGTCGAACCCTGGTTTACATTGTGACATAATAAAATTTGAAATGTATGTTAAGGTGACTGGAGTCGTTCAGCAAATGTATTATTAATACAATTTTATATACATTCTAATTGTAAGATTTTTTTGCTATGATAAAATGCAATTTGAATTAATAATTTGTCGAAAATTAAATATCTATAATTGTGTATATTAGTATATCGATGTTTGAAGGTTATGTTTAATATACCTTGCTCGTTATAGCGAGGACTTGTATATTATGTAAATTAAAATGGAAAATTCGTTCTACATGTGGCCTGGGCTAAACGGGCGTGTATGTTAACATTAAAAACTGAAAAAAAAACTAAAAAATGTCAAAGATATCGTTTATTAATACTCCAAGTATGTTTAATAATATACAATATTTTGCTACTAAAGTCGGTCAATTTAATAGGCCACATTTGACATTTGTTCATAGTGAGGTGACCTGTTTAAACACTCCGATTATGGTGAAAAAATCGATATTTACTTCAAACATATGTGAATCGAATACAGTTATTATGGAAAAGTACTTTTTTTATAAGATCCCTGTCTTATAAAAAAAAGTACTTTTCCACAATAACTGTAATAGGCAAACGAGCAAATGGATTACTTGATAGTAAGTGATTATCGCTGCCCGCAACAACAGACGTGTTGCCGGCCTTTTAAATGTGAATACGCTCTTTTTTATAGGTACTGTATTAATATATTTTACGAGTTTAATTGCCTTAAAATTTTTTAATACCAATTATTTCTCTGTTAAAGAAGTTATTATTGTTTTTTATTATAAAACAAAAGAATAACATGTTTTATTTTAATAAAAATTTGACTCAAAAAAAATCAAAATCAAAATAATCTTTATTCAACATAGACCTTTACAGGCACTTATTGACGTCAACAGACAAAACAAAAAAACAAAGCTTAAAAAAAGAAAACAAAAACCTTGTCCGTACGTACGAATAAGGAAAAAAAATAAAAAAATTGACTGGGAGAGCCTTCTCGAGAAGAACAGGCAAGAAACTCTGAAGGTCTATTTTTTATCTCCTCTTTACAATGTTAATAATTACAATAATATATACAATATAGTATAAGATACAATCATACCTAATACGATTACAGTCGTATGTATGTTTACATACAAAAATAATACAATAAACTAACTGACTGACTATTAATTCATGGTGAATAATGCCTTCACAAGTAATCATTGCATTCATTCGATTTTTTGAGGGACATCACTTACGTATAGACTTCACTGAACGCAACATTGTAACAACGGTCATTTGTGCATTTCCAAACTAAAAAAATATTGAATATTTTATGTCCGCCATTACAAGGTTAGTTGAGGAATTTTAATGAAATGTCAAATGTGGCCTATTAAATTGACCCGACTGTAGTATATCAATCACAGGTTTGTTAGAAAGCCGAGTTACAAGAGGATGTGTAGACGATTCTTTCAATAGGTGCAGGCAACGTATTACCGATCAATCCCCGTTGATATTGTGATTTTCTGAGTCGATTTTAAGTGAATCTGTGTTATTGTATATATTTAATATGCTCAAATACTGCCAATATTGAACGACGCATTTGGCTAGTGTTGCCAGTCAATTGTACGGAAAATCACATTATAACAGGGGTTTGAACGTCTGTCCATATGCTGCGCAGTAACTATAGGCCATTGTAAGGCGTTATATATAATACCCTCGTAGCACAGTTTTCTAACACACCGGCGGCACCTCACAGACTGTTTGATCCAGGCTTGCTGTAATGCAAGGAAAGTTTGTCAAAAAGATGGAACAATTTGTTGCAAGGACTGATTAGATTAGTTTTATACGTGATGAGATCATAAATTCAAGTCAATTCACATGACAGTGTGTGGTTTTATTTATTTTTTTCAGAACTTTTCCTTCTTAGCTTGAAGAGAGATGATTGCTTGTTAGCAAATTGAAAGATATTATAGATTGCACTTCCATGAATTGTGGTAATTGGATGATCCAAACATTTCCAAGGTTTAGTAGTAATTCCTTGACTAATTCCGTTTTTATAATAATAATAACGACGACCCCATCGCCCGCTGGGGGGGCATTTAATGCCCCTTGACTGCCATAAATGCCCCATCAGTGCAGTCAGTCTCTCTCAGGGCAGCTTGTGGCGAGCTGTCGGTGAGTTGCGTCACCGAGGGTACCGATGTGCTTCAGGGGGGCGTATGCCACCCGCCTCTGTCTTGCCTTAACCAGCCGGACAGAGTGGAGTCGCAAGAGCAAATGCTCGAAGGGTGGAAGTGTAATAATGTCATAACGCCGACGGCGTCTTGATCGCTGTCGCAGACACACCTCTCTACACCCTTAGCCGTTCACACCAATGTTGCTCTCTGCGCACCAATATTGGTCTGCTTTTTTGGAGGGCCCATTTAGTGAGCGGCGAGTCACCACTTGCCATATTTAAAATCAATTAGGAGGCTTTGAGAAGGCAGGTGACTGGAGTCTCTTCCATAGCCCGGTTTTCATTACCACCTAAATCGAAATGCAATAGGCCACAAACGTTTTGACCACTAATGACAATAGTTTCTGTGCATCTAACTGGGTTATAGTCTTTGGCTGCATTTTTCATGGTGCAGATAGAGATTAGACCCAGTTGGTATACTCCACGCACACTTTCATTAAATTTCGCTTAAATGGCCTCTACGCATTGGATCTTTATCCCCGCGCAAGCCTTATAAAGGACCGTGTCTTATAAAGATACGTGATTTAAGCTACATAATAATAATAAACATTTTATTGCACATAAACATAAAATACAAAAAAAAATATTATTAACAAATATAAGACGACAATTAGGCGGCCTTATTGCTAAAAAGCAATCTTTTCCACGCAACCAAGGGAAAAAATACATTAATAGAATATTCAGAACAGGGGAAGGGTGCAAAAATAAAATAAAAGTAGGGAATGTTTGTGTGATACGGAAAGGACAAGAATAGGCATAATAGCAACTAAGCTAAGGATTTGAGGACAGGAAATAAGAACAGACAAGGTTTTTAAATGACTCCAGTGTTCGTGCTCTCCTAATTCTCTCTGGCAGGGAGTTCCATAAACGGACTGCGGAACAAGGAAAATAATGATGCAGAAAACGAGTAGTGTGGTGCGGAATATTAAGTGTTAAATCGAAATTAGATCGTAAAGTACGACATGAAGTAGAGGAGCTAAAGGTGAAAAGAGATTTAAGATAAGGTGGAGATAATGGATTAAATAAAATATTATAAAGAAGGGTCAAAATATGCAGGTCTCTACGCTGTCGAATCGGGAGCCAGTTGAGTTGAACACGATAGAAAGAAACATGGTCAAATTTTCGTAAATTATATATAAATCTAATAGCTACGTTTTGTAGACGCTCCAGCTTGTCAAGAAGCTCCTCGGAAAGATCCAGCCAGGCGACATCAGCATAATCCAGAAGTGAAAGTAAAAGTGACTGCGCTAAGGTAATTTTAGTTTGTATTGGGAGAAAGTGGCGTAATCTGTAAATTCCGTGTTTATTGTTAATTCCGTGATTTTTATTTATATAAATAAACCAGAAAGAGGCCAAATTGTCTGGGACGAGTTCGGGAAGTAACGCGGCATATCTTCAGCCCATCAACCCAATTGTCTTAAAAGGTAACTATTTACCAGTTACAAAGGGTATTTAAGAAGGCTGAAATTAGTCTAATCTGATATTGTCAAACAGACTATGAATGATTAATTTCCGGTAGATATTATTATTAGGCAGGAAGCTTATGACGCTGACAATGTCATGGTTTATGATGAATAAATAAAAGATAGATAGCCAACTCCTTATGAGAGTTTCGATTATTTAGAAAGTTATAATACCTATCTAGGTATTATAACTTTCACCACCAGGTTTCAGTACCACCTGGTGCTGTATCTCTGTCAATTCCAACCAACAAATTAAAATATTATTAATTTTATTTATTAAATACATCTTTTACATATCATATTTTCAGATTACTTTTCTATAACTATTTTTTTAATCTGGAATAGTTGCACCGCATATAATACTTGTCCTATGAGTATGTGTGGACTGTCAGATATATTTTAATGATAACACTTATTACAGCATATAATAAAGCATTCGATAATCTGCCCTCTATTATTTTACTTTAGACGGTTTAAATTGTACCTACTTCGATGATAACTGATACTTGCACTATGCTATAATTTTTAGGTAAATTCTAATTAATAAATAAGTTTTATGTAAAGTCAAACCAATCGTATCCAATTACGAGTATGCTAAAAATACAAAAACTTAAAATTACAATGTGTTTTTAAATGTGGTCAATAGCTCTGACTGCTGCTACACTAATTAATTTATGTTATCAGAAATTACAGAAGCTAGCAAATTTAATACTATTTCAAAATTATATCGTTTCTCATACTTATGGGTCAACCTACAGATAATTATCATTACAGCTCATATACGTCTCCACCGAGGGGCTCGAGCCTATCCTAACTACGTTAGGGCGATTAGGCCTTAGTCAACCACGCTGGCCCAGTGCGGGTTGGTTGACTACGTACACCTCTGAATCGCTTCGCAGATGTATGCAGGTTTCCTCACGATGTTTTCCTTCCCCGTACGTACGAGCGTCGGATAAATGTACATATGAAATTCGGAACGAAAAACACATTGGTACACGGTGGGGATTAGATCGCGGGTCTCCTGATTCTATATACGTAGTATCTCTTAACTAGTCTGTGATTCTATGCGGCGCACAAACCAGTGCCGAGACCACAACGCCACCGACGCTCTACGCTTAACCTACAGATACTGATTTAATGAAATATAAACAAAAAAAACCCACCAATACGGGCAATTAAAAGCTTTACTTTCAGGAGTAAATCATTTAATGGGAATTACAATGCACAAATATCCAAATAATTCATTATAATTTCAAATTAAGATTATAAATGGAAACTTAAAATAAGAATTCTTCGTTATTTTACTTGTAACAAAATTGAAATATTACTTTTTTAATAGTTATTATAGATTAGTTTTTTATATATTTAGGTATTTATAATAATTTTGAAAAGTTGTGCTCATAAACCCAACAAATTATTACAGAATTTAAATTATACAAATGAATTTTCGCTACAGGGTATTTGACAGCCTGTGCAATTTCAGGAATATTTCCAATGATTCAGCAAATCCTAATTCGAACTGAACAGGTTTTCAAAGCTACCGAAGAGTATTTAATAGTCTGTGATTTCTATTTCACTTCATTCGTGATCATATTGAAAAACTAGAACGCACTTAAAACGGAAAGAATGACATTTTGCATTGTTTATCGATCGATGACATTTGTCGCTTTGAAATGGCCGACGTTTAGGGGGAGTGTCATAAAAAATTGTGTTTTTATAAACGTTTTACGCGGTAATGTGAGTAATTTTCGACCATACACTAATGCTACCTAAAGAAGAGAATATTTAAAAGCTATAACTTTTTTTTTATAGTGTTTGTATAACTAATATTCATTATTTCCGGTCGCAAGACCGGCCAAGTATTCAAAACAAAAAGTATTTAATTCTTATAAAACATACAATTTTATTTTATCATTTGATTCGGAATCATGTTTATTTCACAGCTATATATTTTTTTATTGGTTTGATATATAAATGTATTTTATATCATGTTCTCTGACACTTGACATATCCTATCCTATTAGTGTTAGCTAAAGATGTTAAAATGATGAAAATCTCTGTAAATAAACCAACGCATTTCATAAAATAGTGAATATAATGTTCAATTATCTCTTTTACATTTTGCTTAATACTATAAAACTTTTACATTACCATTTAAGTAACTTCCTGTATTAAGTCCTTTTGTTCCAGATAAAGTTATCGCATTCCATCTAAACATTCCACAAAAGAAGACTGATTTTAAAAGTGGCTAAAAATGGCTTGGCGTTTTAAAGCCTCAAAATATAAAAATGCAGCACCAATTGTTCCGAAGCCTGAAGCTTGTATCAGAGATGTATGTGTTGGATCATACCAGACTTATGGGAACAATATATGTGCTTCAGCTTCCTTTATGGCTTTCAATTGGGAGCATGTTGGCTCGAGTATGGCAGTGCTACCTTTAGATGATTGTGGACGAAAAAGCAAAATAATGCCATTACTTCATGCACATTCTGACACAATAACTGACATGCAGTTCTCACCATTTCATGATGGCTTATTACTCACTGGATCTCAAGATTCTCTGGTAAATATAATTATGAAATGGTAAATTTACAATTTTTGAAAGTAATAATATTATATTCTCAATTGTGTTGAATTTATAAAATGCAATATTTAAGTAATCTAAAGTATCACCAAAAAATAAATTACTTTGCATAACATTTCCTTTCAGGTGAAAGTTTGGCACATCCCACCAGAGGGCCTAAAGGAGTCTCTGTCCAGCCCTGAATGCACATTGTCACAGAAACAACGAAGAGTAGAAAATGTTGGCTTCCACCCTGTTGCTGATGGTTTGATCCATGTAGCGTCAGGCCACGAGCTTGCATTATGGGACCTTACTAAGCAGAAAGAAGCATTTAGTATGATTTACTGTTTATTATTCTATATTCCTATTTACCTTCATTACCAAACTGTTTAAATTAATTGAATTATAAGTTTAATTTTATCTATAACTTTTCAATGAAATTTCAATATGAACACCATAAAATTTAAAAATTGCTAGTATTTTTTTATGTAAAAGTTTCTTTACTAAGAAGTTTCCTTCTATAAAGATTTCAAATTAGCAACCAAAATGAAAAATTTAACATCTTTTTCATAATATAAATGCTCATTTAACCCTTTCACACTACGATTACACTGTGATTTAACCGCATTAAATTATCAATCATAAGTGAACATGGACTTAACAAACATTTTATAAAAATTTAATACACTTTCAGTAAACAGAGATCATAGCGAAGTGATCCAGTCTACATCTTGGAAAAAGGATGGAAAATTACTAGCGACATCATGTAAAGATAAGAAGTTGCGTGTGATAGATCCTCGTTCTGCCAGTCCAGTGTTGGAAATTGCCAACAGTCATCAGAATATCAAAGACAGCAGAGTTGTGTGGCTCGGTGACCAGGATAGGATACTAACTACAGGTCTGTATCTGTTTTCAAACACAGTATTCAAATAATTGTTTAGGGTTACATATGGCCACAAAAAAGAACTTCATCTCACCGCCCAGTGGCACCACTATCCCAATAGAAATTTATTATCTTGTAGTATATTATCATAGATATTTACTGGTCCAATTCCAGCTGAATCAAAATCATAGTTTTGATTGTTTTTTGGTAAAGAAATAGCACAGCGAATTCTTCTCAATTTCCCTTATTCCCTTATTTCTATTCCTTCGATAACCAATATCAAAAATTGGTTTGATGACTTTAAATGTGGTCATATATTCATTTTTGTGACAAATATCTACAGTCTCATAGTGGCATAACTGATTGAAAGTGCTCGAGATAGTTGAGACATTAGGCATCTCAAAAGACTTTGTGGTTCATATCCTGCTTGAATTTTGGGCAATGAGAAAGCTATCGGCGCGATGGTTGCCGCCTCTATTCGCCCCGCACAACATACTTGATCATGAGACCAGAGCAGTGGTTGATGCTGTTTATGTACAGTCTAAAGAAGTACATTGTTTCGATAATCATATACTCAGAACAATCTTACCCAATCCAAGTTACCAATGTACTTTGTTCAAATTAATTGAATTGTAAGTGTTTAATTTCATCTATAACTTTTCAATAATAGAAACACCTTAAAATTTAAAAAATTCTAGTCTTTTTTACATACACAGCAAAGCAACATCTACATGTTGCTTTGCTGTGGAAGTTCCTTCTATAAAGTTTTTAAATTAGCAATTTAAATTTTCTCTATTGTAGCAGGTGTTATTTTGCGGAAGTCCATTGTATTACAAAGGATATTGATTACGTTTGCTGATTCCAACAGTCCAACAAGCAGACCTTGTCTGCTTGTTGGACAAGTCATCATCAACTGCGCGGAATCAGCAAACGTAATCAATATCCTTTGTAATTTAAATTTTAAATTATCAAAAATCTAATATATAATAATAAATATCTCAATAATAATAAGAAATAAACTAGAATTTAGTTATGTACTGGAACAACAAAAAAACTGAATAGGGTATTACGCACTATGAAAAATAAAATCTAAATTTATGTTTTTATAGTTCATTTATGAAAAAACAAACGAAAAATATTAATTTCTATTCATAAAACTGCAAAATAAATTAAATATTTCAATTTGAAAATACAAGTTTTTTTATCTGTGCTTCGAATGTCAAAAACGCTGTACGCCATGTTTGCATTCGCTGTGACGTCACTGGACTTGTAAATAAACAACCTCGGTTTTTGTTGTACATGTCTACTGTGTAATTTATTAGATTAACGAAGTTTCTCAGTTATTACTATCACGTTTCTTGATATTCTGCACCTATACTATATATATTGACCATGGAAGACAGCTTTGTAAAAGCAGAAAGTACTAATCTTCCACGAATAAATACATTGATGGTGGCGAAATTCTTCGCTTGCAATCCCGACTTCTGTTCTGCGGAATTAAGAAATGTCAAAACATCTATGTAAGTATTAATATACCTACTACAAACTTTCCTTTAATAACAACAAAACTTTACGATTATGCTTTATTTTGCGATCATAGGTATTATAACCTAAAATTTCCTTTCAGAAAAATATAACCTAAAATTTCCTTTCAGAAAAATATAACCTATAAAATATTAGTTTTGTAATGACAAGAATTTATTTTCACATGTTTATATGAGCTATTAAACTGCATACTTACATCGAAATGATTCTCACAAAAATAGTATTTCGTTTTTGTGGACAATGACTTTGGATCTCTTCGTGCTAATTTCAACCACGTATTTCTCATTTTTAAATCTGTTGGCACTTGTATCCATAACTTTTCCGGTGTTTTAACACTTGTATTCTTACATTCAGACACAAGACACCAATGATAAGGACTATAGCCACTAGAACTCATTATTTATTTCGAAAATATGTTTATTTCTTTCAGCGAAGCGTAATGTTTACAATGCCCGTGACGTCACAGACATGGCGGCCTGAGAATTGGCGTTTTCGCGCCCAAATTTGAATTGTAAAATTAAAACACGTTTTTATGAAATAATTGGAATAAAAAAAATGTATTTATATTTTTTTGTGGTATTTTATCAATAACAGATTAAATTAAAACACTTTTTGAATTAGACTGTAATACCCTATTAAAGAAATTTTATTGATATCACTCCATTCTTATACTAGAGGAAATCTATAAACCAGGGTCACTGCTTGCACCTACCTATTTCTGCTGCAAAATAGCAGTGTTAGTATTGCTGTGTTTTAGTGTGAAGGGAGATATGCATTGAAATTACTGGGTACTGTAACTTTATGTGCAGTTTTTTTTATCACACATTTTAAAAGAATAACATCTGTGTAAAGCAGTAGCTGTATAGTGACATAGATCATAATGTAGGTATTATTTTTTTCAGGCTTCGACTCGGCACGTCTTAGACAGATAATGATTCGTGATGTACGCAACTTGTCACAGACTCAGAAGACATTGGAACTGGATTGCTCTACTGGTATACTAATGCCACTATTCGATCCCGACACCAACATGCTATTCCTGGCCGGTAAAGGCGACACTACCATTCTGTACATGGAGCTTACGGACAGGGAACCCTTCCTTATTGAAGGCTTGAGGCATTCTGGTGAGTTTATTTATTTTTGTTTTTTCTGGTGAGTTTGTTTAGACTTCTAATAGATTTTTGAGAAAGTAAATTGAACTCGTGCAGTAATACACTAACACTGCACACATCTTCGTCTTTCATTTGGACTGCGATGTCTGCACTGACTGTGATATAGTAGTGAGTAGTGACAGATATGAAAATCAAAAATCAAGTTTTTATTAAATGTAGGCCATTACAGACAGTCAAGATGAATCTAAAAATAAAATAACTCTAAAACTATTTAACTTTGTGCGTATGCTACGTAGACAAAGAAATATAAATGACTACCTGTTCAATTAAAAAAAAACCAGAGTTACAGCTTGGCAAAAAAGTGTAGAAACGGAACTAATTTGACCACAGACTAAGCCTGTTCTGTTTTCTTTGTTTTGTGAATCTTGTTTTTTTTAAATCTTTCAATTTATTAATATTTATTGTATTGTGCGTTAGTGTTTTCGCTTGTACTAAATTGTTACTAGTGAGAACGTTTATAATTACCTAGTCTATAAATGGCTACAAGCACCCCCACATGTTTCTACATTTTTTTGCAAAGCTGTAAGAATAAACAGAAAGCTTCAGCCCAATTATCAAAAATCAGTAATCATAGGAGGTATAAATATATTGACTTGGCCATCGCACTAAATAATTTAATTTACACATGTTTTCATGCGATGGCCGGGTTGCTATATATTTATATAAAACAATAAAGATTTTTAATATTGATATGCGTCACTATAAGATGCTGTTAATTATTACGTAACAACTTAATGCTTCGAGTACGGAGATTCCAGACACAATTGATTTTCAATTGTTATGGACCAGATCGTGGTCGATTTTCTGGTCGTTTTTCGTGGACTGGACGTTTTAAGACAGTCGCTTAAGTAGGGATTGAATAAATTAAAAACCGACTTGGTATTACATGGATCTCACAACTTTTTACCGTAGAACAACTGAGTTGCGAGACTTGGATTTTTTGACAAGTATTGTTTTTGATGGGATTCTGAATTTACAACAAAAGTATGGTTTACAGGTGAACAAACCAAGGGCGCTTGTTTGGTGCCGAAGCGGGCTCTGAGAGTGATGGAAGGAGAAGTGAATAGGGTGCTTCAATTAACTGGATCATCGGTGGTTCCCATCATGTATCAGGTTCCTAGGAAGGTACGTTTTCAGGTCTATTGTAAACTTAATGCGTCCATTATTTCTTGTTTGGGTTGAACCGAAAGTCAAATTCGAACTGTCTATATAGTTGAACATATTTCAGGTTAGTTGAAAACATGACAATGGGTACTAAATCCTTTTTAGCACCCTAATGGCATCCACCATTGGGTACTTTTTCTATAATCTGTAGAAATTTGTAAAACATTTGTTTCAACTCTGTCCATAATTTTTAAAGAGCATTAATGAGCAGCAGTGATTTTTTAAGTTTTATAAAAATGATTTATATCCATTCCATTTATTTAAAAGATAAATTATTATGGATAAATCCATTAATTTGTATTTCAACTAATTTTAATTTATTACAAATTTCTCAATACGCATGATGAGGTAAAAACTTCAAAGATAAATAGGCCCGCTTAGCAAATAATGTTTGTCGATAGATTAATTAGGTATAATGTTAGTGGAGTCGGAAGGAGACATTTCGTTATTAGGGCTTATAATTGTGTAAACGGATAAAATTAAACCCTTACATACTGCGGAAAGTAATTGAGTAATTTTAAAATTATGAGATTATTTAAACAAACTACCAGTACTACTAAATAAAAATAAATTGTCTAAATAAATCAAATAAAAAATTATTCTTCAAATAGTATTTTTACGATATATTGTGCATATTACATTTGAATTGATAATATAATTTTTACATGTCAATTACTTTTATTACAAAAACTTTAAACTATATAATATGGACATCTATTTGGAATGTCATATTTAAGAAAATGGCAATAGAAAGTACATTTTAAAATATAAGGGTCTTAGTCCAATCAGGATGTTCGACTTCAATGCTGGCATTTACCAATGTGTAATTTCGTTTTGAATTTCATACATATAGCGACAGACATAATTTGATTTTGAGATAGTTCACTGTAATAGATTTGTCATATATAACCATATATCTATAACGGATATTGTGACGACCTTTGTAGCTGAGTGAGTACACTAGTTTCAAGGTGTCGCCATCTCCGAAGTCCCGGGGTTTGAGTCCTGGCGGCGGCATATGTTAATCAAAATCAAAATTAAAATTATCTTTTTCAAATATGACTTTATAGAAAGCTCTTTTGAATCGTCCAATTTTTTTTACCCTACCACCCATTCAGGACGCAAGAAACTTATCAGCTTTATCAAAAGTAATAACAACATTTACAATAAATTATGTCGTTATCATACAATGTACATACATATGTGTTTACAATTTATACGGGAAAACTACTATTTACAATTTACAATGTAATATATCTTCAAATCAACACCAAGCATTGGCATCATTTAAATATTTATGTGATGAATGCGAGCAGTTCTGCGTTAGTCATGGTTAATACATATTTCCATCAAAAATATAGTATATATGTATATTATTTGTATGTATATCCGTTACCCTACATCCCATAACACAAGCACTATAATGCTTACTTTGAACTAGGCTTATCGGTGTTCTTGCCGGAGTCGCGTAGAGGTAATACCAATCGGTAGTCCCCGCGACGTCCAGCGAAATAAGGAGATGGAAGACGGCGGAGTTTTTAGTGGGTGCGAGCCCCCACACTCCCCCTCCTCCCTTCCCCTGGAGGAGTGCGCCGGGGACCAATATCTCTCCTCGGATTAGGCATTTCTTCCGCCTGTTAGTATAAAATATATTTGTATTAATAAAAATTCAGTCCACTTATTCGACGCTTCTACGATCTAGGGGAACCTAGATAACAAAGTTTTTAATCCCATCTTGTTGGCAGGCTCGGTAGAATACATTTCAGTGGGTTTAATAACCCTTAATACCCCTTAAACATGATCTTGTTAAAATCCAGCTTTTCATTGCAGAGTTACCGCGACTACCACGCCGACTTATACCCTGACACCAGTGGTTCGGTTACATACCTTAGCGCTCCAATGTGGCTCGAGAAGCAAGACTACCCCGTGCCAAACATATCTCTACACCCTGATGCTAACAACTGCACTGAGGTACGCTGCTATTTTGTTTTTAAGGGGTTATTAATTAATAGTGGTTATATAGCAGTGATTTACGGATGGACTATGGGTTATTCGAGGTTTACTAAAAATTGTAATGCATTTAATTTGGATCGAAACAGGAATCGTTATCAATTCCATTCACAAATTTGTTTTGATGACTAACAAAACTAATGTTTTCAATATTAATTTTAAATACTTGTATTTGTCGATTATTACTAGAGATCGGATAATCGGATGCATATTTACCTAAAGTAAATTTTTGGCTCACAAATTATGGAAGCGGCTTTTTAAAATACATTTTGTTAAATAAAAATCCCGGGAAAATACGGGACTGCAAATTTAACGTAGTGATATTGTTGGAAAATTACTAAATTAGCACGTGGTATTTATTTTCAAAAGACCGAGACTCCGGGTTCTCATTTATACAACTATGCATACGTATTTACATGAAGTTTAGTTTCAGTTCCCCGTGCGATTTATGAATGTACGATTTATTACATGAAGTGTGTTATACGAAAGTAGTGAGCTAGTTTGACTAAAACAATAATCAATTAAATAATTGAATAAAAAACAGAAATGGTGAAAAATTTTATTTAACAAAACAATAAAAAGCCGTTTCCATACTTTGTCTTAAACTAACTTTATGTAAATATGCATCCGATTATCCGATCTCTAATTATTACAAATTATAGAATAGACAGATAAACTTACACATAAGGCTTGTTAATTTTATTTTGTCTGCAGTTATAATTTATGGGTGTGTTTAATATATTAATGTGATTTAATATATTATAATGTATGTGTGACGTGATATGGTGAATTTCATAAGTTGGTCAAAATTTATTTTAACGGTGGAACATAGTTTTTATATGATGCATGTAAATTTAATTTTGTGTGTTAAATTATCAACTAAAAGTCGACCTTAGTGACTACAGCATGCGGTTGACAGTAAACTCCCGACTCGCCAAGGAAACCATATCCTAATGTACATTGACTATGTCAAATAGTTTGATTTTAATATATCATTTTATTCGTTTTTAGTTGCGTGTTCTGTGTAGTGTTGTTCGTAGTTTGTTGGGTGAATGGCTCTAGGTGCTATGTAAGTAGTTTTTGGTTTTAATTTGCATTAGATTTTATAATCGTTTGGCATAACTTAAGTTGATAGAAATCTGTAATAAAACGGCCATATATTTTTAGGTCCACAGAGGAAATTTAGAGGAGTTGGTCAAGGCGATTCTTGCTATGCCTCCACTAAAAACTGTGACGGCTAAGGAAGCATCCACTCCTGTGCAGGACGAGCCAGTGACGACTACGGCTAAGCCTCCACCGATCACGGACACGAAAGACGAAGACAGACTAGATTTTGTGAACGTAAAAGATTTAATTAAAGGTATGGAGCGACAGAAGACCAAAGAACCTAAGCCCATTGACGTAAAAGAAACAAACGGTTTCTACAAAAAAATTATTGATAACGGTCACGATGGGTACGAAAAGAAAGGCGATGATTTGGATATTGAGAAGGAGGATGAGAGTGAGAAAGATCGAGTGGACAAAGTTGAGAAAACAGATAGTTGTGACTCGGAACCTGGTTTGTCGAGGAGTAACAGTTTGATCAACGGTGTGCCAACACAAGCACCTAAACCTTTGCCCAGATCTTCAATATCCGAAGCTGGTTCATGTGACGAGCCCTCGGAAGCACCTAAACCGAAGCCCAGAACTACTACAGTTCCTGTATCCGGTTACAAGGTTAGACAGTGTGCGTAGATAGCTTACATTTTTTTATGTTTGTAGAATTGTTTTAAAATGTGTGATTGTGTTTTTTTAATATTGAGTTTTTATATGTTTAAGCTTTGATTTATTATATTACACTGTTTTGATTTTATACTTGTCTTTGCATACTGCTTTTTTGAATGTATAAAAGTTGTTTAATTATGAAATTGTCGTATTTTATATATGATTTTTAGGAATGTTACTTTTTTCTTATCACGTTCTTCTTATTTCACGTATTTCTTATTTATTCATCAAGAAATAAAATATGAAACACACATATCGCACTAATAATAATAATACAATAGTGTATCAACTCAAAATCGAACATTTTTCAGAATCTTCAAAAAACTTATTACTCACTTCATGTAATAGTTGCAAATTGAATAACTGTCACATAAGTTTTTTAATTTATCCCTATTCTGTTTTTGCACTAATCGAACGACGGTCTTGATCACGCGTGAGGAATCAAATTTTGCGTGTGTTTATAGTATTATGTCAAGTACGACGTTTTGAGTTGATACACTATTGTATTATTAGTGCGATATCAATAGACAATAATAATATCATTTTGAAGGAAAATAAATTGGTTTACAATAATGTACAAAATTTTGACGAAAATAAATACCATAAAATAAATGTGAGATTCAATTGTAATTGAAAAGTGCAGTTTAGTATCAATAATACAACCATATATAGTAATCAGTAATACAAAAATAAACAGTTTTTCCTATATTAAAAATATACAGTTATGTACAAACAAAAACAGACGGCAGTTTCATAGGTTAAGGCTATTTATTCATGTCATTTAAATAGTGCTCTCCAAATGCAGTAATTTGCATTCATGAATTCTCATGGAATTCTTTCAGTGTGAACAGTGAGAGAATTGCTCTAGAATACTGTTGAAAAGATGCGAGAGCAGAGAGAATTTTAACTAGTTAAGGTGAACCGCTCACGTAAACTGAAAGGAAAGGCAAGAAAAGGACATGGATGTTTCTATGAATACTAGAATTGGCAGCCCCTCGAATTCTTAGCGAAATTGAAATACATAGTGTTATTTTAAGACTATAGACGCCTATGCGTCATTCGCACGGTCCTTACATGCGCCTATCTGGAACTCAATACGAGTACTCGTGTAGAACTGTCTGCACAGATTAAAAAAAAATAATGATTCTAGAACATAGTCATTACTATCATTTAGAGTTGTTCAAAACGGCTATAAAACAAAAGCACGCTACAGACTATAAACTATTAATTTCTAGCGCGCTATTAAATATGCTATGTTATAGCGCGCTATAAATAAGAATGCACGTGGGCATCCAGCAGGCGCGATAATTCTTGCAACACGCTACATTTCGTAGCACGGAGGACTACATTTCGTAGCACGGACATTAGGCGGAGTGCCGGCGCGACCGCGCGATAGTCATTCAATCAATTTCGTTCATAGCGTCATAGCATCGTAACGTCCACCTACCTAGCGCGCGCTATGTGCTACGAGGAAACAGCGCGCTATAGAATGGCGCTAGGCGCTATATTATCCACCTTTACTATCATTATGACGACCACCGCGGTCGAGTGATTAGTATGCTGGTTTCAAATTGTCGCCATCTCTGAGGTCCTAGGTACGGGTCTCGGTGTAGACAGAAATTCGTATGATGAATACAAGTATTTGTGCCTTAGCCATGGCTGTTAAAATATATTTTGATCTAATATATGTACGTATATGTATATCTTTAATATCCTATGTTTTCTTTTTCTTTAATCCATTAACCTATATCCTATATTTAACGACCTACATAGTCGAGTGGATAGTACACTGGTTTCAAGGTGTCGCCATCTCTGAGGTCCCGGGTTCGATCCCGGTGGGAGCAGATGTTTGTGTGATGAATGCGAGCATTTGTATCTTAGTCATAGTTGTTGATATATATTTCTATAAAAAATATTTATATATATATAATATAATCTGTTACCCTAGATCCCAAAGGACAAGCCTTACAGAGCTTAGTTTGGTCTAGGCTAATTGGTCTAAGTGTAACAAATATTGATTATTATTTATTATTACATCCTATAACTAAAGATCGGATAATCGGATGCATATTTACCTAAAGTTAATTTTTGGCTCACAAATTATGGAAGCGGCTTTTTAAAATACATTTTGTTAAATAAAAATTCCGGGAAAATACGGGACTGCAAATTTAACGTAGTGATATTGTTTGAAAATTACTAAATTAGCACGTGGTATTTATTTTCAAAAGACCGAGACTCCGGGTTCATTTATACAACTATGCATACGTATTTACATGAAGTTTAGTTTCAGTTCCCGTGCGATTTATGAATGTACGATTTATTACATGAAGAGTGTTATACGACGAAGTAATATTTACCGAGGTAATATTTACGCCCCATTTTAAATAGGATATAAGCTCATATTACCGACTAGTTTTGCATTACCAAAATGTTCTACAGTACCGGAATTCCGGGATTTTTATTTATGGAAATAAAATAAAATGACAGTTCCATACTTTGTCAAAAACTAAATTAGGTAAATAAATAAACATCCGGCTATCCAATTCCGCAATCCCGGGATTTTTATTTAACAAAACAATAAAAAGCTGTTTCCATACTATGTCTTAAACTAACTTTAGGTAAATATGCATCCGATTATCCGATCTCTAGTTGCACACAAGCTTTACAATGCTTACTTTGAACTAGGCTAATTGGTATACTTCCTTTTGCGACGTTATTTACGTAGGAAGATCCTTTTCTAAGGAGTCTCCAACTTCCCTAGTGGCGGGAATGTAGCCAGCGCGATTAATTGACTACTGATGGGGATATATGGCTTTAAACACCTTATAAGTAATCTGGCAATCCCGCCTATGGCGTAGTCCCAGTTCGTTTTACCACTGGGACCCACGGAGGTCATTTTGGTGATTTGAGCTTAACCCGATCCCGAATAGATCTTCTACAGGGGCAAAGAGGTTCCGGAGGGAGGTTTAGCCGGGTAGTCGCTACACCAAGTGCCGTCACTGGTGTGGTCGGAATCCTACGGCATACTCAAGAAGTACAGATTGGTCAACTGTCTTCTTCGTATCTGAAATAGATTACCCTTTTTTTCCCCCTGAGGAAAATGCATTAAATTGCATACCCCGGCTGTGGCGAGTCGGCGGTTATGTGGGGCTCTCCTCCCCAGAAGGGGGAGGCCTACCTCATGTGGCTTTCCTCAGGCATGTAGGGAAAATTCTAAACGTTAATTATTATATTATTCTGAATCAACTCGTCAAGGAGAACAACATATCCAAAAATCTGCCGATTCTGCCGAAAACCACGATTTTCTAATACAGACTTCAGAGCTCCCTAGCGGGAAAATGCGTCGTTAACTTTTTTTGTGACCATTACATTTTTTGCTCAGCTCGACCCGAAAACCACTTGGCCATTTAAACAGTATCATCTTCTTTCGCTAAATGGCCTCTACGCGTTCTCTAAGCAAACGGGAATAACGAAAACATGACATTAAACAAAAGCAGTCAACACAATATATAAAACACAACATAAAAACATATACATACAATATATAAAATACAACATAAAAACACAGCATAGAGCAACATAGCAACACAAATAAGGCGACAGCTTAGCATAATATTTGCTTGCAGTTAACAAGCAAATTGCTGATTTTCAGCTATAACATTAGTATTTGATATATTTGTATAATATGTTGACACTTAATAATATAAATTTATTAAGTTTTAACACAATTTTTATTATGTTTAACTCTTACTATTGTATTGCAGCCGCGCCTTGGCCCTAAACCGTTCTCTGCGTCGACTGGGAGCGAGGAGTTCTCCTTCGATAAAGTGTTCTCAGTGCCCGCTGTACCGGGCCTGCCCAAATCTGATTCTGGTGAGTCAAAAACAAAATTAATTCTTCAAATAGGTCTTTTACAATCACTCTTGCACGTCACAGATGCTACGCCATTGGTTCACAAGTCTACGGCGGGAGACCTTGTACTAGAAAGACCCAGCAAGAATATCAGCAAGGGCTATTTTTTTCGCCCTGTATCTTAAAGGTTCCTTAGCCGAATGGCAAAAAACGGATCCCTTATGGATTCGTCATGTCTGTCCGTCCGTATGTCACAGCCACTTCTTTCCGTAACTATACGAGCTATACTGTGGAAACATGGTAAGTAGATTATTCGGTGAACCGCCTTAAGAGTTTCATACAAAAATAGAAAAACAAACAATAAATTTTTGGGGTTCCCATACTCTACTTAGAACTGAAACTCAATTTTTTTTTCATCAAACCCATACGTATGGGGTATCTATGGATAGGTCTTCATAAATGATATTGAGGTATCTAATATATATATTTTTTAAATTGAATAGTTTAATAATATAAGTTAAGTAATAGAATAGAAATTTTTTTGACATTTAATAAATCGAATTTCGAATGACGTGTTTCGTACATAATGATAATTCGCAGCATTCTAAATTCAAATCAACTTTCCTCACTCAGTGAGGGAAAACGCATTTCCCTCGCTCTTTTTAAGCAGGGAACACAGTATGTTTGAGTTGCTAAGGTGAAAATAACTATTTCGAAATCGATTTATTAAATGTAACTTTTAATAACTGTAATTTTAAAATTTTAATAGATACTTAGTTTTTGCAAATATACCTATGTGGTTTCATTTTAATTCATATTGTTTCATTTATATCTCTAATAATGTTCTCACTGCTAAGGTGAAAAGTTGTATGTGTCACGCGAGAGAAAAGTTATTTCCATCTCGTGCCTTTGAATCCCTCGCGACGCTCAGGATTCTAATGTAGAATCACTCGCTGACGCTCGTGATTCAATTGCTTGTCGCTTAATCGGGATTCAAAATTAGCACTCGCTTGAATAAACCAACTTGCCTCTCTAGTTGAACAAAAGTAATTTTCAGGAATATGTCACAGCGTGTGAAATGGTTCCGTTAATGATCCGTTATGTTGCAGCCACATCACCGCTCTCCACGCCGGCGGGCGCCACGCCGAGCGCGTCTACCCCAATCGCCAAAGAAGAGGTGAAGGACAAGTCTCTGTCGCCGACCAGCGACGTGGAAGCGCCAAAGGGTGAGTCTTTGTGACAATGAGAGACAATCAGAGAGATGAGAGGACTACAACTGAATATGGTTGCTTTTGCTATATAATTAATAAATCCTATTACTATTATAAAGGCAAAAGTTTGTAAGTATGGATGTTTGTTACTCTTTCACGTAAAACTACTGAATGGATTTGAATGAAACTTTACCACAATATAGCTTATACATCAGAATAACACATAGGCTACAATTTTTGAGGTTTCTATGAGGTCGTAAAAAAAACACATTTTTTGCGCTTACATTGCAAACGCTGACTGAATCCTACAAGATAGATCAAAACAATTTACTACAGTATTTGTACAACTTAAAAAGGTCTACAAAAAAGTCCGTGATGGTATATGTTTATCTCTTAGGAATAACCCACAAAAGGAAAAAGATCGTTAAATGTAGTTTATAGGAGCATACTGCAGTGGTTGCCTATAGGCCTATGATTAGGGCTCTGCAGTGCTTAGTTACCGTATTTCTTATTTATTACTAGACTAGACGGGACGAACCTGAAGTCCACGCGAACGAAGTCGCGGGCAAAAGCTAGTAAATAATAAATCCTTACTAATATTATAAATCGGAAAGTGAGTTTGTTTGTTTGTTCCGCTTTCACGCCATAACTACTGAACCGATTGCTTTGAAATTTTGCAGACGTAAAGATAAAAGTCCGGATTAAATAATAGCTACACTTTTTATATCCCGGAAAAATCTCGACAGATCCCACGGATGCGCCATAAAGGCTTCGCTCAAAAACTACTGCACAGATTTTCATGCGGTTGTTTTCATCAATAGATAGAGTGATTCTTGAGCAAGGTTTTGCGGTATTTTTTATTTCAGAAAACGGACAGTCCCACGGGAAGCGCGATAAACCTTCGCGCCATAAACCGACTTCCGCGCATATGTAATATAAATATTGGTTACACTTACACCAATTTGCCTAGCCCAAACTAAGCTCTGTAAGGCTTGTGCTATGGGATCTAGGGTAACGGATAGACATACATATATTATACATATAAGATCGTTATTTGTCTCAATAGCCAATAAATAAATAAACTTTATTGTGTTGCTCTGTAAATAGAGATTATTTTATTTTATTTTACATGTAACAATACATTTTAAATAATAATAGTCATTAACAGTGCTTAACTAGAAAATCAATAAACCAAACTCACCTGTAAATAGAGAAACGACATTTAAAGTCTATTATTCATTAAAACATTATTGTTGTACACTATAAATATAATTAAATATATCTCTAGGCTATATCTTTTACATTTCAAATTAATTCATATATTACAAATCTAACAAGTAAGTTGCCTAGCAACTTCCCTAGAGTATATATTGAAATAAAACCAACGAGAATATATATATAGAAAATACCTCTATTTTCTTTACATCTCCCCCCAAGAAAAAGAAAATTTCAAACCAAATGCTTGGATTTTCCGTTCATCTTCTATTCTTGCAATTCATACACTGGAGTTAGTTTGGTAATATGGAAAAGATTTGACTCTACTTTTTTGTGACCTGTATCTATTTTATATATAGTATTTGAAATTTTCTCAATAATTGCAAATGGACCAATTCTTATTTCATCTAGTTTTTTTCTATTTAATTTGTTTTCCCATTTTCCACGTAAACCATGTCTCCCACCTTGAAAATATAGTTTTTTTCTATTTTTATCAAATAATCTTTTGGTTGTATTCATGTGATTTCATTGTATTCTCTAGAGCTATTTTTCGATCTCGAATCCAATCATCATAACACTTATTCCTTTTAATTCATTTGGCAAAAGTGTAGCATCAGTACCATTTAGAAGATAGCTTGGTGAGAATCCGGTGACTGTGTGATTAGTAATATTAGATTTTTGACACATTCATTAGGCTATTGTTGTCCATGCTTTCCTTTTTCCCTTTTTCATTTACTCTGCATCTGATTTTGTTTACTGTAACACTGTTTTTCTCACTGATTTTAAGTACTATTAAAGAATTTTTTTATTCATATTGATTAAAATCACTTTTACAATTGTATCTCGCATTGGTTATGTTTACGTCGTAATTGTTTACTTTGACATTGACTCAATTTTAATAGATGACATGGACAGTTTCATTAGAGTGGACCGCTAATCATGATCCTAACACCATTATTCTATGGCGCAAATTAAGCAACCAAGTCTAGCCAAGCGTCGTCTACAAAGATAGTATTTAAATCAGTAATCCCACACACTCCCCCTAAAAATCTATAAAATATTATTAATGTCACAATTAAGTAGTTTAAAAGAATAGTCTTATGTCAATGAAAAGTTAATCGCAATTGATCATCATAAGTGTAGTCGTTTAACCTTATTTTTATTATTCTTCAGGCAAATGTTTGTCTGTGGCAATTGAGTCTGTAAACTAGACCTAGCTGTGAGGACTAATAAAGAAATATTAATCCTTCTACAGATTAACATAGTCAGGCTGAATTTGCTCGGGCTAGCTGATGATTGTGTCCTTTGCCTAACTAAAAATTAAAAACTTAATAAAAAAAAAAATGATACACTACTAGTCTGTGGCAGTGATTAGCGATATTTTTGATTTGGATCAATAGCTGTGATCAAATAAGTAACAACTTTTAAGCTATTCACTGTTCTATTTTAAATAATTTGAAAATACTGTATTCGGTTGTTGAGGCGAGCTCTGCTACAAAAGAGAAGGAGTCTATATATACCTGACGAAATAGATCTCTTTCACCGAATAAAAAATTAGAGCAAAAAAGACAATCATCCCGAAGAAAAAGGTACCTAATTTTCATTATTCTTTCTTTTATTATATATTTAGAGTTTTTAACTGAGATTCATATATACCTAAAATATCGTTCTAGAACATTTCCTGTTTACTAGTGTTTGATTGAGTCTTTCATTTAGGCCATTGGAGAATGATGCGTGATTTACTGCTGTAAATATTATTGGAATTTGCTGGTCATTTTAAAAAATTTTTAAACTCCTTTGAATTGATGCCAGGGTATTGATCAGATAGAATCATGCCAACTCTGTTTGACTGTGTCACATTGCTGACTAGTCTTATGAAATCTATTGCATTTTGTGTTTTTGATGTAAGAATGAATGCAAATCGGGTAAAATGGTCAACGAGCAGATGTAAATATTTTTTTGTTGACCTTACACCCCCAAAACCTCCTATTGTATCAATTGATATTATTTCAAAAGGCTTTGTGGCCGGGCCCAAGTGAGACATGAGTCCAAATTTCATAGTTCCTCTCAATTTATTTTTAGTACATATTTCGCAATTTTTACATATTTCCGTTATATTTTTAATCAAATTCTTCGCCAAATAATGCGGACAAATCGTTTTCTGCATTTGGCCAATTCCAACATGACACAGATATTCATGTACTTTTTTGATAAAAATAATACTCAATTCTTCTGATAATATTATTTTTTCTTTAGTTTTACGCCTTTTAAAATATATATCGCCTTTTTTAATGAGTTTACTTTTTTGGTTTTGTATGTCTTTATTATTATTCTGATCTATTATTATCTCTTCTAATCTAATTAAATTAACAACTTTTAATATATCATCTTTACATTCATGTGCCTCTAATACTGGATTCCTACTTAAACAATCTGCTTCCAATTTTGTTTACCTGGAGCATATTTTATTTTGAAATCATATTGAGATAAATAGTATGTCATATCCCCGAGTTCTTCGTCAGTTCGAGATTTCAGATTCATGTTTTCCAGTGGTTTATGATCTGAATAAACAGTGAATGATTTACCCAATAACCAATATTGCCAATATCTCACAGCTTCTTTGATAGCCAAACATTCTAAATATATTGCTTTCATTTTCTTTTGAGATTCATTTATTTTTTTAGAAAAATAAGCCACTGGTTTTTCTTTGCCATCTGGTTGTATCTGTTTTAGAATAGCACCAATGCCTTCCTTAGAAGCGTCTGTATAAATGTTTATTGGCAAATTTTGATCGAAAATTTCTAAAATTGGTTGTGAACATAAAAGATCTTTTATGGTTTCGAATGCTTCTTGGCATTTCTCAGACCAAATAAATTTTTGATTCTTTCTTAGTAAATTATGTAGTGGATCTAGTGTTATAGCACAATTTGGTATAAAATCATGGTAAAAATTTATTTTTCCAAGAAATTGTCGTATGTTTTTTTGTGTTTTTGGAACTGGAAAGTTTTTTATTGAAATCAAGTTATTGTTTACTGGTTTAACAGAATTATGTTGAATTATATGACCCAAGTATTTTACTGAGTCAGATGCAAATATGCACTTCGTAAATTTTAATCTGAACCCTTCTTTTTGAATAGCTTCAAATAATTGTGTCAGATGTATAATGTGATCGTCAAAACTTTTTGAAAATAAAATTATGTCATCAATATAATTTGCAGCAAAATCAGTCAATTTATACTTTCTCAATATATTGCTGAGTATTCTTTGGAAAATTGCCGATGCTGTTTTTAAGCCGAATGGAAGACAAGTCCACTGGAAATGTCCTTCCTGTGTGACGAATCCCGTTTTATTTCTATCCTCTATGCGTAGAGGAATAGCCCAAAATGCAGAATTTATATCTAAAGTTGAAAAATATTTGCAATTTCTAGTCTTTGTTACCAAATCATCGATTAGTGGAAATGGTTGAGCTTCTGGTACAACTATTTTATTTAAATCTCTGAAATCAATGCATAGTCTAGATTTTTTGTTTTCCTCCTTTTTAAACGCTAATGTAACCGGTGCAGCAAATGGACTATACGATTCTTCTATTAGCTTATAATCTAATAATTTTGATATCTGTTCTTCTATTTCTTTTTTGTCTTCCAAAGTACATCTGTAAGGTCTCTTACTGCAATATTTATCAACTAATAAATCTATCCTCGCTTCATATCCTTTGACGGTGCCAACGTCGTATTTATTTTTTGCAAAAACAGATTTATGTTTATCAATTATCATGTTAATTTTTGATTGTTGATACTCATCTAAATGTTTTATTTTTACTTCAAAATCTTCTTCTTTAATATGTTCATTAAAATTTATTTCAACTTCTTCTATTACATTGTTTTCTATACATATTATATCCTCTTTTGAGTAATTATTCTTTGAAATTTCTTCAAAGCTGTGTTCATTTTCATTGTATTTTTTTTGAGTTATTCTTAAGTCTTCATTTTGGATTAGTTTAAACTTCTTTATTAAGTCTAAACCAATTAAAAAGTCATATTTAAAATGTTCTTTGTCAATGATGTAAACATCGCAATTGTTTTCTATATCCAATATTTTTATTTTTATATTTGTCAAACCACTTGTTTTCTGTACACCATTAATTGTTACTAAATTTGCTTCATTTAAACTATTACTTTTGCCTTTGAGTTTTAAAAATTTAGAATTAATCAATGATACATTCGAACCCGAATCATAAATTCCGAATATTTCTAAAGTATCATTTACGTATAGTTTGACTTTAATTAATGGTGTCACTAATAGTTTTTTTGATTACATTCATTTAATTCTGCTTCTATTACTGAATTATTCACATGTTTGATAAAGCCTTTCTTTGTGTTGTCCTCTACTTTAGATTTAAACCAACAAGTAGTTTCTGGATGATAACGAATACCTTTGTTTAGTTTTTCACAAATTTTACATGATACATAATTTTCAGTTTTACGATAAATTTTCGAGGTCATGAAACTCCTTCTATCTATAAAGCATTTTCTATTATTTACCATGTGTTCATACTTACTAACTTCATTGAATAAATCCACTGTATCTTTTAATCCTTCTCTATCAATCTTGTTAAGTACAAATTCTGGCAAACCTGCTGCAATAAGATCTATTAATGTACCTTTATCAATTGTACCTCTCATATCTAATAACAACTTTTCTTTTCTGATTGTATAATCTAGTAATGAACCATCTTTGTATTTAAATAAAAGTGCATAAGTAACTGGATTCCATCCCTTGTTCGTAAATGTGTCACAAAATTTTTTCTTCCAAATTAACCATTCAGAATTAATTGTTAATTTTATAATCATAGAATTGTACCAGTCAACACAGGTTTTATCCATAAAAAAACGAAGTATCTCAATCTTATTTTCATCGCTTGTCACATCAAAACGTAAACATTCTTTTTCAAAAATATCTATCCATTGTTGAACATTTGAATTCTTGCTAGAAAATTCTCGATTATATATTTTTCTGAAATGTTTCTTAAGTTTTGTTGATTTCTTTCATGTGTGTCTTTTTCAAATTTTTCAAATAGTCGTTTCAAACTTTCATTATCTTTATGTTGAGCACCAACATATTGTTCGTGGCTGATTTCTTCTAGAAACTGATCAGCAAATTGTAAATTATTTTCTTCGTCAATATAAATTCTTTTTAGTTCTTCGCTCATTGTTATCCAAACTCGCCTTACCTGAAATCTTTTCTTCAAACTATTCCTCACTTTATTAAAAGTAGCTGTGTTCGTTAATTCTGTATGATGAATAACCGGTTGCAGTTCTTCCGGTAGTATATATATCTTATCATCATTTGTGGATATTGATGTTATACAGTAAATATTTGTCTTACCGTCACTTGCCGGCATTAACGTAAATTCAAAGCGAAGTTTCTCCATTTTAATGAATTTAAACAAAATGTCGTTTTATAAGATCGTTATTTGTCTCAATAGCCAATAAATAAATAAACTTTATTGTGTTGCTCTGTAAATAGAGATTATTTATTTTATTTTACATGTAACAATACATTTTAAATAATAATAGTCATTAACAGTGCTTAACTAGAAAATCAATAAACCAAACTCACCTGTAAATAGAGAAACGACATTTAAAGTCTATTATTCATTAAAACATTATTGTTGTACACTATAAATATAATTAAATATATCTCTAGGCTATATCTTTTACATTTCAAATTAATTCATATATTACAAATCTAACAAGTAAGTTGCCTAGCAACTTCCCTAGAGTATATATTGAATAAAACCAACGAGAATATAATATAAGAAAATACCTCTTTTCTTTACATACATAATAATAATTTTTATTGAATATATTATCAACAACAATAACTAAGTTATAAATACTGGCATTCATCACACAAACATCCGCCCCTACTGGGCTTCGACCCGGGACCTCAGAGATGGCGACACCTTTGAAACCGGTGTACTATCCACTCGACTATGGAGTCGTGAAAAATATATTAGCCTGGCATATATCTCATAAATGTTAGTTTTTTTCTTTTTTTTTTTGTTTCCCATGTATTAAATTGCATACCCCGGTTGTGGCGAGCCGGCGGTTATGTGGGGCTCTCCTCCTACCTCATGTGGCTTTCCTCAGGCATGTAGGGAAAATTTTGAATAATCAACCGCCAACTTCATAGCCCCCTAGCAGGAAAATGTTAGCCTATGTGGTATTTTTATGTATAAGCTATATCATAAGCTATAGCATATGTAGCCGTGGGCAAAAGCTATTTATTACCCTTAACCCTCTATAGACCCAATCCCGAAATCCACGCGGGCGAAGCCGCGGGCAGAAAGCTAGTAATAAATAAATAACTGGTGCCTACGACTTCGTTAGATTCGTAGCATGGCGTATATTTTTATGAATTGTAGCCTATGTGTTATTGTGATGTATAAGCTGTATAGGGTACTTCCCTCTATATTAGAAAAGATCTAAAAGCATATAACTATGATAGCTTATGCATTAAATATCATGAACCATCATGTTTAAGTACATAAAATAACAAAAATAATATAAAAATTAGTTTCAAAGTATTCACTTTTTTAATCTATACGTAAAACCAGAGCGAAACATAGGCCGCCATGTCGTGACGTCATAAGGTACTGTAAACTTACGCGTGTCAATGTCATTATGAATCATAGTACGTATAAAGCCGCAAAACAATAAAAAAAAGTTTGTAGGTTTCTTTTTTAATGTAAGAGAACGTTATAAATACGTAAGTTAAATCACACTATGGAAAGCAGTTTTGTACAAGGAGATAGTACGAATTTACCAAAAATAAATGCATTAATGGTCGGAAAATTCTTTGCTGCAAATCCCGAAATTGTTCTGCCGAGTTACGGAGTATTAAAACATCGATGTCAGTATTACTCTTTTATTATTATTCCTTTATTAGTTGTTTATATATAAAAGGTAAAACTCATTTATAAATTATGAATATAATAATACATAGCATCAAACATGGAGCTTTGTTTATTATTTACATGCCGTATTGACGTCATCGCTACAGAGTAACAACTCGTGCGGCGCCTTTGTCTAATTACGCGCGAAATTTGAAAATATTAAATTTTAATGCAATTTTTTATTACTTAACGAGTGTATAAAATTTTTATATTTTTAGTATATGGTTTTACTGACACGCAAGGATCAAATTAAGATACCGTGGGAGAGCCATGCTTCGGCACGAATTGGGCCGGCTCGACCGGAGTGATACCACGGCCTCACAGAAAACCGGCGTAAAATAGCGCTTGCGCTGTGTTTCGCCGAGTGAGTGAGGGTACCGGAGGCCCAACCCCCCTTATTCCCGTTTATTCCCCTTATTCCTCTTATTCCCTTTTAAAAGGCCGGCAACGCATCTGTGACTCCACTGGTGTTGCGGGTGTCCATGGGCAACGGTTATTGCTTACCACCAGGTGATCCGTTTGCTCGTTTGCTGACCTATCCTATAAAAAAAAAAAAAAAAAAAAAGATTCTTTTCAAAAAAGAGATTAATTCCCTATTGTTATGAAGTTTCATTAAACTCCATTCAGTAGTTTTTACGTGAAACAGTAGAGTCCATGGGGGTTAGTTCGGGTGACCTCGGTGGCAACAGGATGTTCCCAAAGCGACTAATCAGTTATTGAGGCAAAGTAGATGATACTGTTAAAATGACCAAGTGGTTTTCGAGACCCAGGTCAAAATTTTGGATGTGTTGTTCTCCTGGTCGAGCTGAGCAACCTTGACGAGCTGATTCAGAACATTCAACTTTTAGAAAAAGTTAACGACGCATGTTCCCGCTTAATTCAGACTTCAGAGCTCCCTAGCGGGCAAATGAGTCGTTAACTTTTTTGCGACCATTCCAATTTTTGCTCAGCTCGACCACGAGAACAACATATCCAAAATTTAGACCTGGGTCCCGAAAACCACTTGGCCATTTAAACAGTATCATCTACTTTTCTCGCAGCAAATCCATCGTAGCTCTGGCCGTGTGTGGGGTCGCAACATCCTGTTGGAACCATGAGTCTGATGAGAATGATGGATGAGCTCGCAGATTATAATAATAATAATGATAATTTTATTCTAACTCAAACAAAAAACACACATAATAGGAAACTTACACTTACTGAACAATATAAAAAAAAATAAACAAAATAAAGAATTAACAAATTAAATTATTCAAAAAACAACACAATTACAAATTTTCCTATAAATTTAAGGTTGGTCGTGTTAGAATGGGAGGCTAGTTCAGCATGAGCCAGATCATAAGATAGATCTGGCACTGGTTTTCAACTGCCACCACAGATAGTAAATGACGTAAGATGTCATGCAAGTAATAATAACTAACTAACCAAGTCTTAGCTGTAAAATAGATCAAATAAATTAAATATAAGAATTTTATAAAGAAATAAAATAAATAAATATACCAATAACAAGAAACTTTAAATAAGAACATCTTAAAATTCATACAATACTATATAAAGATAAATTTATATTAATATTACCTAGCTGCCGCTGCGCGTTTAGAAGGTGGTTTTTTAATCTTTCCTTAAAGACGTAAGAAGAGCTGGAGTTTCTTATAGGTGGTGGGATATTATTCCATATTTTTGATGCATATTCCATTTTTTATTTCCATTATTTTCCTTTTGATTAGATCCATATTTTTATTTTTGATTAGTCAGACATCCATACTGGATGAATAGAAAAATAAACTGGAATTTCTATATTGACACACTTTCATGAGATTGCTCAAATTAGATAATTATACTACAAAAACGGCTATATTCAGCTGTAGGAATCTACCCTAAAAGTGGCTTCAGCTTTGCCAATCAGTTTTCTTGTTTTCTAACGTCAGTACCAAAACGTCTGATTTTAGTGTATGAAGTCGATTCATTGTCGCCGCCTTCTCTTAATGGTGATTCCGCACTGTGTTGTTTTGTTTAAAACAAATGTTGAATTGTTTTCTAGAAGACTACACCAATGGCAAATCGGACACAAGTCTAGAGGAGGAGGTTTCGTCAGACTCCGGTTACAGGCCGAAGACGCCGACTACGGCAGAACGAAGGAAACTATTTGAGACCTCAGAGTAAGAAAATTGTAATTTACTCACTAGTTAAGTAATATGACCCAAGTGATCTTCGCTTACTTGTGTGTGTATTCAAATTAACACTATTGTTTTTTTTTTGTTAAAGTGAAATATATGGAAATGATTCCGTAATTTGAGTTCATTGCGATTCCAAATCATTTTTTATGTGATATACAAGACAAGCAGACTATATATAGTCGCCTATAGTATAGAGCAGTGATTCCCAAAGTGGTCTATATCGACCCCTAGCGGCTATGACAACCTGCAAGGAGTCTACGTATTTGGGGATCCATGCAATGAAAATGGGGGTCCATAGTAATGGATCTTAACAGACACTGATAATATCTATCTTAAATATATATATTTCTTGTGTGCGTGTGTATGTGACTGAACTCCTCCTAAACGACTGGACCAATTTTGATGAAATTTTTTGTGTGTATTCCAGGGGGCTTGAGAATGGTTTAGATTCACAATATGGTCATATAGATATTGTTTTTCAGCTAAATTATTTATTTAAAAACATTTGAGACAACGTGAGACAACGTGACATTTGAGACATTTGACATTTGAGACATTTGACAGGACAACGTCTGTTGGGCCAGCTAGTTTACTTATATTACACATAATATACGTTAATATTACTCCGCCGCACCCATTTCGGGATTCTTCTTAATCCCAGCAATAGAAGTTGTGCGTCGTCACAAATATCCTTTAAATATACATTGTTGATGATGGCCACCTGTAAACATAAGTACCTACCTATTAGTTAAGTATTAGTCATTAGTATTAGTTAATAAAATAAATAAATATAAAACTTTAATTGTAAAAATAAATGTATAAGCAAATCCGAGTGCAGAGGCGCGTTAATATTGCGAGGAACGATTATTAATTATTGGGAAGGTACTTCAGAAAAAGTACGATTTAAAAATGTTAATTTATATCGAGCTACCTACAAGTTGATATCTGACCTCGCATATAACCCGCGTCTCCACTCGGTTCGCAGTTGTAATACAGTCTCACAAAACAGTCTTTTTTCTTCAAATCTTCTATACCAGCGACCGCCATCGTCTACAAAGTTGGTCCATACGAGCCGAATCGAATCTACGTTACTTGTATAGAAGAACAAAACCTGTAAGCAGGATGTCACTGTTTCGCACTCCCTGTGGTGTAAAAACTCGCCAGCAAACGCGCAAGGAACAAGAACAGATGACTAGCAGAGATGAGGGAAAAGCCAGGGATAAACTGGAGATTAAATCTGAACCACCGTTACTGGAAAAGAAGATGTGCAATACTGCAGGTAGTTTGAGTACCCGTACTTCGTCATCTTCGGTACGGAGACGCCTAGAATTGGAAGCTGCGCGGAAGAAAGCTGAAATAGCATTGCTCGCTATAGAAGCCGAAGCAGCCGCCAAGGCAGAGGCAGCTGTAAGAAAAGCAGAGATCCAAAAGACTTTGATAAACCAAGAGCTAGAAGCCGAGTTGGCTGACCTGGATGTTGAAGAAAAACGGTCGAGGGTGTCTTCTGCTGAAAGGGTTGAAGAGTGGTTAAAAAAGTCAAGCAGACACAGTGAACGTGAGCCCGCTCATATACCTCAGCGTACAGAAATTCAAGAGTTGGCTATAGCGCTGCGAGAAACCATTTCCTCCTCGGTACAAAATAGACAGCATCCAGAGCTGCTAACGAGATTGGCTACATCAAAAGATCTCCCGCTATATTTCGGAGACCCGTTAGAGTGGCTACAATTTAAAAATGCATTCATGGAGTCAACCAACCTATGCAACTATAGTGACACAGAAAATATGTGGCGTTTACGTAAGTGTTTACGCGGCGACGCTAAGGAAGCTGTATCTTCACTGCTTATGGGATGTCAATCACCACACGAAATAATTTCTACTCTTGAGCTTCGCTTCGGAAGGCCAGAAATAGTTATGAATAAAATAGTGGCGCAATTGAAAAAAATACCTCCACTACCACAAGCATATTACAGTGAGTTGGTGCAATTTTCAATTAAATTAAGAAACTATACCACTGCTACAAGTGCTATTCACCAGTCGGACTACCTACGAAGCCCCGAACTTGTGTCCATAATAGTGTCAAAGTTACCAACCGCACTCGTCACTAAGTGGGCCGATCACTATTATACACACAGCGAAGACAGAGACAAACCTAAACTGGTATGTTTATCAGAATTTTTATATTTAGAAGCACAGAAAATTGCATCTTCTGGAGTGAGTTTTGTGTCAAATCAAGCCGAGTATAAGCGTAAGCCGGAAAGTACAAAATATTCACATCAAAAAATTATGCTTTGTACAAACGACAAGATAGACACACAAAGATGTAAATTTTGCAGAGGTCAAATGCATTCACTAGAAAAATGCATTAAATTTAAAAAAGCATTACGCAAAGATCGTTGGCGATTCGCACGAGTAAACAAGCTGTGCTACAAATGCCTATCAGCACGACACACAGATATGTCTATATGTACAGCTCCATTATGTGATATTGATGAATGTGGACAGCCGCATCACCGACTATTACATTGGGTGAGACCTAGCCAGCCGGAGACTGTGACAGAAGAGCCCCGCCAGCAGTCTACGGAGGCGGTAAATCATACTACCACGCCTGGGTGCAAGACCGAAGATAAAGTGCTATTAAAAATAGTGCCCGTTACTGTTCACGGTCCTCACGGTAGTGTGCACACTCACGCGTTACTGGACGATGGTTCAACAGTATCATTAATTTCATCCGAAATCGCCGACAAAGTTGGACTCAGTGGTGGAAAGGTAACCATGCGCGCTCAGGGCGCCTGGGACTCCGGCGAGCTGGTATGTCAAACTGAACTAATTAACTTTAATATGTCAAGTGATTGTGGTCAATGTTTTAATTTAAATGCTAGAAAAATTAAAGAATTAAAATTACCTATACAATTTATACCTAAAATTGATTTTTCAAAATATAAAGGTGTAAACTTTTCTCATTTGTCTCATTTCATTCTGGTGAGCCATACATCACAAAAACCCCACTAGGTTGGTGTATACATGGACAAGTAGATAAGCGTAAACATTCGGGTAATAATTTTTCTGCTCGCTTCAGCACTTATTCAAATTGTATTGAGTGTGAACAAGTCTTTATCAATAACATTTGTTTACAAGATGCGCTCGAACCCGCGCCGCACGTCGTGACGTCGGCCGCCGGCGAGTTAAGCAAAACTGGTTTGTCGATAACTAGACATAACTTAGAACAAAAGTTAACGCTAGCTTCGCGCGCACAATTAAAATACTCCGTTAATTGTTTATATAATTTCGAACAGTCGAGTACCTGTAATGTTGATAATTTTGATTTGCATAACTTGATGCGTCAATATTTTTCGTTAGAATCTATAGGGATAAATAATAGGCCACGCAAAAGTTCTTGCGAGATTCGTGCGGTTGAGATTATTGACAGTACTTGTAAGTTTGTTGACGGTCAATGGACAGTTGGGTTGCCATGGAGAGACGAACATGTGGACATGCCTAATTCCTATGACAATGCAGCCTTGCGTTTGAAGACAGTTTTAAAAAAAATGTCATCAAATGATTCGTACGCTGCGCGTTATCAAGATAGGATAAACCATCTGTTTACAAATAATTATGCTAGGGCTGTCAAACCTGATGAGTGTGGCAAACGTATATGGTATTTGCCACATTTCGGCGTAATTAATCCAAATAAAAATAAATTGAGATTAGTTTTTGACGCTGCAGCCAAGTCACAGGGTTATTGTTTAAATGATTTTCTTTATCAAGGCCCAGATTTATTAAATTCATTGTATGGAATAATGTTTAGATTTCGTGAGTACCCTATAGCAGTTGTAGGTGACATCAAAGATATGTTTTTACGTATCAAGATAAGGGATGAAGACCAACACTCATTGCGTTTTTTATGGCGTGAAAAGGGAGAGTCTGTTAAAGAGTATGCGATGACATCTCTTATTTTTGGCGCTAACTGCTCACCTTTCATTGCACAATATGTTAATCACTTTAAAAATGCTTCTCGTTTTCAGCAGGATATGCCTGCAGCTGTACATGCTATACAAAATAACCAGTACGTCGACGACTATATTGATAGCATAGACAGCATCGATAGTGCTAAAGATATGGTAAAGGAAGTATCTTACATTCATGAGCAAGGTGGTTTCGAAATGCGAAATTGGATGAGCAACGAACCTTCAATATTCGTAGGCTTAAACAAAGATTTGCTAAGCGATCACTTAAGAAAAGATATACTGGATAACTTACCAGAGCGGACGCTTGGTTTGTTGTGGTATCCCGCTACTGACATGTTGGCATTTGACGTATCCTTTAAACGTATACCTAATGATATTTTAAACCTTTGTAGAAAACCAACAAAACGCGAGGTTTTAAGTATAGTGATGTCAATCTTCGATATTCATGGTTTTCTCGCTCCCGTTACTATCAGAGGTAAAATATTGTTACAACAAACGTGGAAATTGAATATTGATTGGGATAACCAAATAACTGACGAATTGCATATTTGTTTTCGAGAGTGGACTATACAGCTACAGAAAATAAACTCACTACGGATATCGAGATGTTATTTTACCGTAGACAATAGTAGTGCTACGACTGACTACGGCTGCATAGCCGCCACATCGGAAGCAAGCAGCGATGCACGTATGAGTGCGAACGAGACAGAGCTACAGCTGCATATTTTTTGTGATGCGTCACCGCACGCGTATGCAGCTGTTGCCTACTGGCGTAGAATAAACAATAATAAAATTGAAATTTCGTTCATAAGTAGCAAAAGCAGAGTGACACCGCCATCAAAACCTGTTACAATACCGAAATTGGAGTTGCAGGGAGCATTGTTAGCATGTCGTTTGGCAGAGACAATTAAAAAAGAACACCGGCTCAAATGTACATCAACATTTTATTGGGCCGATTCAACTACGGTATTACAGTGGATTCGTAATACAAATCGTAATCACAAAATTTTCATTGCTAACAGACTTGGAGAAATCGATGAATTGAGCAATATTTGTGAATGGCGTTATGTTCCTTCTGAATTAAATGTGGCTGATTATGCAACCAAGAATATTGAGTATGAGTTGAACAGCGACTGTGAGTGGTTTTCTGGACCTGCATTCTTACGGCTTGACGAAGCGTACTGGCCACAGGATCCTGTAACAAAAACAGATGAAATTATTACCACAACTTATGAAAATAAAATTAATACGCTATACATACCTGTACCAAATCCTACCAGATTTTCCAGTTGGTTGAGATTACGCCGCGCTGCTGCTAATGTATTACTATTTATAGAAAAATGCAAGAAGAAAAATATTAAAAATTTAAACACAGAGTTGTTACACAGGGGGGAAATTTTATTACTTCGGCACGCGCAAGCAGAAACGTTTCGAGCTGAAATTGACTGCCTTAAACAAGGTAAAGAAATAAAATCAGATAGTCGGTTGTTGACACTAACACCCACGCTGGATAGCGATGGCTTGCTGAGAGTTAGTGGGCGTATTAACGCTGTGCAGGGAGTCAGTGAAGAAACAAAGAGACCAATCATATTAGACGGTGTACATCACATTGCAAGACTTATTGTGAAAGAGTATCACATCAGGGCTGGTCACTCAAGTAATGAGCTAGTAGTGAACGAGTTGCGTCAAAAATTCTGGTTGATTCGATTGCGACCCACAGTTCGGACTGTTGCGTCTCAGTGTGTCTTTTGTCGCATTTGTAAAGCTAAACCAGCGGCTATCAGAATGGGAGACCTGCCCGAAGTTAGAATGAGGCACCATCAGCGTCCATTTACTGTATGTGGAGTGGACTTGTTTGGCCCTATTGAAATTGTTGTTGGTCGACAAAGGCCTAAACGATATGGAGTTCTCTTCACATGTCTTACGGTGCGAGCAATTCACATAGAATTGGTGTCAGACTTGACAGCTGACGCTTTAATAATGGCTCTCCGTAGAATGGCAGCGCGTAGAGGATGGCCCAGCTGTATATACTCAGACAATGGAACGAATCTGAGAGGCGCTGCTAATGAATTAAAAAGAGCATGCGAAGAGCTGGATAAAAATTTTATCGTCACACAAGCTGCCAATAAAGGTGTCGATTGGCACTTCATACCTCCGGCTAGTCCACACATGGGTGGAGCCTGGAAAGGTTAGTACGTAGTGTGAAGACTGTTAGTGTGAAGACTGCTCTTAAAGTGACTCTAAAAAAAATCCAAAAGAAGCAGTTCTCATAACATTACTTGCGGAGATTGAAAACATCATCAACAGTCGTCCATTGACACACGTGTCTGTTGACCCACGTAGTAAGGAAGCACTTACACCAAATCACTTTTTGATAGGATCATCATCCAACTTACCTCAACCAGGTGTTTTCGATGACGGAGATCTATATCTGAAAAAACAATGGCGAATCACTCAACGACTGTCAGATATATTCTGGGACAGATGGGTCAAAGAATATTTACCAGTTCTTATTCCTCGTCAAAAATGGCAACGCGAAGGCTTGCAACTGAAAAAAGGAGATCTTGTATTAGTAGTTGATCCGACAGCTCCAAGAAACTTTTGGCCTAAAGGAATAATTGAAAATGTATATCCCGGTAAAGACGGACGAGTTAGGGTCGTTGATATTAGGACAAGGACTGGAGTGATGAAGCGACCAGTAACTCGGGTAGCGTTGTTGTTTGGTGATGAGTGTCGTGATTCCGACACTGGGGGGGAAGATGTTGATGATGGCCACCTGTAAACATAAGTACCTACCTATTAGTTAAGTATTAGTCATTAGTATTAGTTAATAAAATAAATAAATATAAAACTTTAATTGTTAAAAATAAATGTATAAGCAAATCCGAGTGCAGAGGCGCGTTAATATTGCGAGGAACGATTATTAATTATTGGGAAGGTACTTCAGAAAAAGTACGATTTAAAAATGTTAATTTATATCGAGCTACCTACAAGTTGCTATCTGACCTCGGATATAACCCGCGTCTCCACTCGGTTCGCAGTTGTAATACAGTCTCACACAAAACAGTCTTTTTTCTTCAAATCTTCTATACCAGCGACCGCCATCGTCTACATTACATGTTTCGGTTGTTGTGATAAGTGAGGTCTATCTTTTTTCTTATTTATTTTAAAAGGACTTTTTATCCAAATGGATATTGTCAGTTCCTATCGGAGCATATACATTATCATACACAATACGAACATATACACACAGTTTAATCTCAAGGTAGTCGCGGCGGGCACAGTACATTGAATACATATGGGCTTCTTTGGAAGTTGGCTGGGCCAGAATACTGTGGAACATACCAACATCCATAATATTAATTTTTAATCTGTTAATTAAATCTCTCCTAGCATCTTGATAACGGACACATTCCATCAATAAGTGTTGGGCATCTTCCATAGTACCACAAATTTTTTTCATGAAATATCCAAACTTGTTGGATGGATAATGTCTACAACGTAATCTATTAAATAATACTATATATTCTTTATTTAATTTAACATTGTAAAACCATGGGTGACGTAGAGGCTGACACTGGATACTTTTATACCAAATGCCTTTTTCTTTTGATCGTTTATCGAAATATTCACTTCATTTATCAAAACAAATATTTTGCTTATATTTTGATGTAATCTATATAAATAAAAATGAATTGTTGTTCGTTAGTCTGCTTAAAACTCGAGAACGGCTGGGCCGATTGAGCTGATTTTGGTTTTAAAATGTTTGTCGTAGTCCAGGGTAGGTCTAAACGGTGAGCAAATAAGGAAAAATTGTGAGTAAGATAGAGTAAGACGACAATTTCATTTTCCCATATAAAAGTTGATCACTTACTTTCTGTCAAACATTTGACAGTATTACAAATACCGTCAAATGTTCCACTCGAATTGAAGAATGCATTAAAACAAGACTTTTGAATCGACAACATAATATCAACTTTGCTTATAACATCGTGTATTTAAATTTCAAAATATAAAAATAATTAATGTGTTGACATATTTGATGGGTGCCAACCTATTGTCTATGGTAAAATGTCACTTGAAATGTAAACGCCTCTTTGCTGTGCACCTATACTATAATTCTTTAATATTCCTAAAAATCTAAAAGCAACAAATTTCAATAAAATTAATAAAGTATTGTGTCGTGTGTTTGTGACTTACTAAATATGCCTCCAATAATTAGGCGGTACGAAGTTCACCGGGTCAGCTAGTTTCCAAATAAAATGTTTTAACATATCTATGTTTACCTTCAGTTTAATCGTCTATTAATAATGTAATTGAAGTCTCCTAGCCGCTGGACCTTCAAACGCATACTCAATTTAAAATGGCATATCCCTCGCAGCGGCGGTGGCGGCCAGCAGTCCATCGCGGACCGCCGACGCGCGTACGAGATGCGCTCCGTGAGCGTCGCCGTGGAGTCCGACACGCCGCCCTCGCCGGCCCCGCTCAGGTAATTTTTTTTTAAATTATTATTGCTGAGGAAAATGCATTGAATTGCATACCCTGCACCCCGGGAAAAGCGCAGAATTATGCGGGGCTCTCCTCCCCAGAAAGGGGTAGGCCTTTTTTTTTTGTTCCCCCTGAGGAAAATGCATTAAGTTGCATACCCCGGCTGTGGCGAGCCGGCGGTTATGTGGGGCTCTCCTCCCCAGAAGGGGGAGGCCCAGCCTCCCCCAGCCTTCGCTCCCCCGCCGATACAGGGGAGCCCTCCTCGGGGGAGGCTACAATACCTCCCCCGATCTCCACCACCGACGACGCCCCCCGGCCACGGAAGGGGCGTGGTCCATCCGGGTCGCCGTAGCGGTCGCGACTTCCTCGCGCCCGCCGGCGACCCGCGGCGGCGCCGCAGCTGTGCTACCGAGCCCGGCGCCGCCTCCTTCGAGCGGGATCGGCCATCTCCCGACCCCGCTCGGCGCCCTTCTTCTGTAGCATCACTGCTTCACAGAAGGAGGCCACAGCCCTCCAACCTCCCTCGTCGCCAGCATTGCCGCAATCAATGCCGGCGGAGACAGATCTCGCCCGATCTCTGCGACCAAGACTCGGCGCTCGGAGGCCCACGCGGGGCACTCCGCCAGCGTGTGCTGGGCCGAGTCGAGGTCGGATGCGCAGTGGTGGCAATGTGTCGAGAAGGGGGTAGGCCTATCCACTAAAAACCTCAGTGATGCCCCTCCACTGACGCCTGCCGCGGGCGCTCAATCGACGGCGCGTCCGACATCGCCGCCAGACGCGCCGAGGACAACTGCCCGCGGCGTGACAGGACCATGGGATACCGTGAGGAAACTACTACGACCTTATCGGCGTTGGCTCACCACTCGGTGAAGTAGTGTTACTCCAGAAGGAGGCCGCCGAGCGGGGTCGGGAGATGGCCGATCCCGCTGGAAGGAGGCGGCGCCGGGCTCGGTAGCACAGCTGTGGTGCCGCCGCGGGTCGCCCCTTTCGCGGCCGGGGGGCGTCGTCGGTGGCGGAGATCGGGGGAGGTATTGTAACCTCCCCCGAGGAGGGCTCCCCTGTATCGGCAGGGAAGCGGAGGCTGGGGGTTCCCGGAAGTCGCTTGGTGTCTCGCCCGGGGGCTCCCTACATGCCTGAGGAAGTAACTCTGAGGCTTTTTGTGGATAACCGCCGGCTCGCCACAGCCGGGGTATGCAATTTAATGCATTTTCCTCAGGGGAACAAAAAAAAAGGAGTGAGCCGCTCATTCGCCTCCCCAATAGTTTGTGGAGGCCGTCGAATCGCCGACTAACACCGATGCAATGCAGGGTCAGCCTTCCCGGTGGCCAGCCCCGCTGGGCGCCGTCAGGAGGGAGGACGCCCTCTACGCCCACAGCAATATGACAAGGCGCCAGGGTCATCCCCCGTGGTGGCAGAGGGGGCTGTTAGGATCACATTTCCAACGCAGCCCCCCGCGCTGTTGCGTCGCCGAAGTGGGGCGCCCTCTTTTGGGGGGCGGCCACTTTGCCCTTCCTCCGTGCGGGGTTGCACCTACGCCCGCCCATGACGTGGTTCCACGGCCGTTTACCGGCTGCGTAAACCGCACAACTGCACAAACACCAACATCTCTGCCAAAATAGTTTGAGGGTTTTCCTTGTTTGGTGAGGAACTTTACGACGGCGCGATGTTCAATTTTCTCCATAGTGGCTAGTTTGTTCCCGATTTACTTGTTTACTCGTTTGTAACTCGAAAGCTAATGACCCAATTAGGCTAGAAATTGGCATATATAGTAATTATGAGTTACTCAAGTAGCGGCTACCTGGAGGAGCGACCTCACCCCCGCCAACCCCGCCATTCCGCGAACTTTTTGACCGCCCCTCGTACATTACGGTATTAGTGCGTTATGATGGTTATAACATGCAAGGCGGAATTTTCAGCACGAGCCGAAGGCGAGGGCGTAATTGAGCCGAGCATGTTATAACCAATACGCACGTATATCGTACGACGTTTCCTAACACATTTGCGAGGAAACAGAAAAATAAAAACATTTAAATAAACTCAATCTGTGAATGCACACTGCTGCTTTCCCGCCATATTACTACTGGCTGGCGCCGCGCGGCGAACGCATTCTCATTCATTTTACACATTACCAAAATTATTATATTAAATTATTGTAAAAGTTCCATATTGTTGTTGTTTTGTAATAAATATACTGAATATTAAATTAATTAAACAAGTTTAATTTAATTGCCTCCGTATGAGACACTTGTGTTATGGGATCTAGGGTAACGGATAGACATACATATAAAATGGAATCTCAATAACTCGAATGTAAAGGGAAATGCTAATAATTTCGAGATGATGAGTTTTCGACTTGACAATAATTTCGACTTACAAAGACTTAACTGCTTAAACTTCAACTTAGAAAGGCGCGGTTTTCTAAGTAATTTTTTTCGACTTGTAGAGTAAAATTTAAATAAAATTTCGAACTAAGTTTTATGGTACATACAATTATACAATTCTGCTACACAATTATATTATGTAATGGAAAGTGACTTCATGAATTATCAATATTGAAGTCATTTTTCCAAATTGACGACTCTGTATCTATTTAATACAGGGAAAAAAAAAACAGCCCTTGCTGAGTTTCTTGCCGGTTCTTCTCAGTACAAGGTCTCCCGCCGTAGATTTGCGAACCGAATGGCGCAGCTTTTCGACATTCACAAGTGCTTGTAACAGCCCAGACTGAATAAATGATTTTGAATTTTGAATTTATTAAAACAAATCTGTACTACATACAATCCGTATATATTTTTCACATGATTACACCATTCTTTTATTATTATTTTTATGCCTATGAAAAATAATCGGCATCCTTTCTGTCTACACATTTATTAGCACGGTGCTTAATTTCAACGAGACAGACGACCTCCATAGTCGAGTGGATAATACACCGGTTTCAAGGTGTCGCCATCTCTGAGGTTCCGGGTTCGAATCCCGGTGGGGGCAGATGTTTTGTGTGATGAATGCGAGCATTTGTACTTTAGTCATGGTTGTTGATATATATTTCAATAAAAATTATTTATATATGTATTAATATATGTATGTCTATCCGTTACCCTAGATCCCATAGCACAAGCCTTATAGAGCTTAGTTTGGGCTAGGCTAATTGGTGTAAGTGTAACAAATATTTAATTTAATTTAATTTAATTTAATTAATTCAAAATTAAAATAAGAGTATACTTTATACTTGTATTTAAAGATAATACTGTAATTTTTTGGATTCTTTATAAGTAATAAAAATCCTAGTGAACTCAGGGGGTATCACCAAGGGGAGAGGGGATTAAAAGGGGGTCTTGTATTCTGTACCGTTGTCCGCAAGTGTATTGTTAAGTCATTTTGATATTACTAATATGTGCTTTTTGTATTATGTCAATCTCTGTTTTTTAATAAGTATTAAAGTAGCAACGTCTTTCAATAACGAGAACCAAATGTGTTTTAACCCAGTGTTTTATGTATAAAAATGTGTTATTTTGTCCCGTAGACGTCGTGATTCGCTGAAGTCCCGCAAGAGTCCAGATCGCGAAGACAAGCGCGCTTCTGTGCCCAACGTAACCACA